>OX387716.1:79107500-79375000 GCA_947577245.1 Andrena bucephala | reverse complement strand
GTCGGGTCTGTTCGTAGGAGCAGTTGCGACAACCAGGTCTTTTTCTCCACGCCATTGACGAACACCACGTCGACGGTTGCGAGTTCGCGGGCGAGCATTTCTGGAAGCCTGTGGTACGGCACCCAGCCGTCGGACCAGCGAAGCCCGTGATGATGCGCCGTGAGCCAGGTCGCTTGACGCTTCTCAAACGGTGACAGGCGAGCGCAGGAGTATGGTGGTTCGAAAATCCAATGACAGATGGTCGTTTCCGTGTCGCGATTGTTCGCGAGAATCGCAATTTCTTTAGCGATGAACGTGCTGCGTTCGGTCTTAAAACCTGGTAGGTCTATCACGACGGACAACATTCTGAGACAGTAGTATGTAGTATAACAACAACAACAACTGTCACCGGCGGCTGCAGATGAGCGACTGACGTGTTTTACGATCATCTTCACCGGTATAGTAGTAGTAGTAGTAGTAGTAGTAATAGCCGTAGTCGTTGGAATCACGTGATTTTTCGCACCACGTTCGTCAAAAGGCTGTACTCGAAGATGCGATCCTGTATGAGTATGCAATATGCGGTGGTGATAGCGGGTACGTTCGCTCTGCACTCGAAGTCGATTCGCACGTCCATCGTTGCACTCTTCACCGACTCGTTCTGTCGAGAACAATCTATGATCGCGATGACCGCCGTACGAACGGGCAAATTTCGCGTACATATCGTACAGGAGCGCGTATTTAGTTTTATCGAAATCCAGGTTCAGGTCGTCGTACGGATACGTCTCGGAATTCAGAAACAATCGTACGTTCGCGAGTTTGCACGGATCGAATCTGCTCGCGCTTTTCTGGAGATTATTCTTTCGATCGGTTTGCATAGCGAATATCACGTATCGCGGTTTCTCGATCTGCGACGAGGCTTTCACGGTCCACGTGTGTTTCGTAGTCGTTTGCAGCAACGGATACTCGTAGGGGGCCCACGATCGGAAACTCATCGCGATCGGTCCATCGCTTTGCAGGAGACGTAGCATCGACAGTTTGTGAGTGTCTTCTAACGCGATGTGCGGCATACGCCATTGTATCTTGTTGATCGCGAGTTTCGGTAGTATTGCTGAGTTCAGAGAGGCTGCGTACATCGCGTTCGTATCGAGTCGCGCGCGAATCAGAATCAACTCGTGTCGCGCGTTCATCACGATGCGTCTGCAATCTTCGCAGAATCCCAGTAACGTGTTCATGGGCACGCAGAAATTGAACGTCGCGCTATTAAAAATGTCTTTGTCGTGTGCGATGGTGTGATCCCAACCGGCGTTCATCAACGCTTTGCTCCTGTCGACGGACAACGACGCGTAATGTTTCAACGCGGTGGTGATTCCCGGATTTCTGGAACGATCGATCTCTACTCCGTCCAATTCGTATCGAATCTCGTCGAACATGAACCCGACGGAGTTGTTGTCCAAGAAAACTCTCACAGCGGCTTTCACATCAGCGGCGGTCGTTGAGGCTGCCATCAGAGAGACGCGTCCGTCGACGTAGAGACAACTTTCGCACGGGAGCGTGTACAGATCTTGTTGCTGAATGGATATTCGTATCTCATCGTTATTGTCGAACGTCGTACTCGCGTACGGATTGTAAGCGTGCACCTCGATCTTCGTGATACGATCGTCGAAAGTCGGTGTACTCGTCATGTTCAGTATGGTGTACATCTTGTTAGACATGTGTGTATAAGTTAGTACGTTAGGATGAATCCGAGGGATCGTCGGAAACGCGCGTTTCGATGAGTCAACGGTTTGTCGCTTCTTCTTCTTCTTCTTCCTGTTGTTCCCGTTCCGCCACCTGTCTGTATCAGTGTTGTCGGTGGCTGTGGTGGCAGGAATGTTTTGTTTTGTTGACGATGCGTGGCAGAGATCAGAGGAGCTGTAGCAGCGACGACGGTGAACGATGATGATGATGATGGTGGTAAGTCGTACGTGTGATCGAACACCAACATGCTATGCACTCACGTTATCTTATCGCGCGAACGCCGTCGCACGTGCAAGCGAATTGTTATTTCCTCTCCGCGAAAATCTATAGGGCGATCGTATTGATCGATGATGCGTACCGTTAGATCGTGTATCGCTCGTGCAACGATCGGCAGGTAAATGACGTGTCGCGGAGCTTCCGATATCTTATATCCCGGGGGCACGCGAGGTGAAAATTCGTGAATCATGTGTACCGGTTTGTCGTTGCTGCACGCACCGGTAGTGACGTTGCACTTTACTCTGATCACGTTAACGGTTATGATGTTCACGGGTACGTCGGACTCGTGCCAGATTCTCGGCACTCAGACGCGCATCGGGGACAATCCTAACAACGAGCCCACGTTGTTCGGTTTCGTAAAGTCCACGAAGAACGAGCAGTACAGCTCGCTTTTCATGGTGTTGTTGTTAGCTCGTAGCACTAGTGGATACTTATCGTCGTCGTTGTCGTCGACGTCGTCGTCGTTCTCGTTGTCACCGCGTGTTCTAGGATATCGATCGAGCAGTTGACGCCTCAAGTACTTGGCGATAGCGTCTAATCCGTAGGAACCATGGGGGATCGTGATGGATTCGCGAGCGACATCAATGCTGGGGATTGCAGCGGCAGCACCAACAACAACAACAACAACAACAACAAGTGTGGGATCAGGAACCCCCATAGAACAAACGGGAGCCCGGGCTAGAGAGACCACGGAGAGTCGGCGTAGCCGTGGTGGTTAATGCGACTGATCAGTACGCGGGCGGCTCGGGTTCGATCCCCGACGCCCTGACTCTCTTTTCCGTGGCTCCGTAGGAATTACGTCACCTATTCCTACAAAAGTGAAACAGAAACGGCGCCGTTGACAACAGCCTGGAGACGACGACGACGAGACGAAGAAGAAAATTGCTAAAATCAGCGACGCTATACGACGGAAGTACATGAGCCTGAAACTCGGTAAAATGACGACGAAAGCTGCTGCGGAGGAGAGCGCGCGTCCGATCGTCGAACCGCTGAAACACTTGGTCGAGAACACTGCGATATCATCGCTCGTCAAGCGGAAACAGCATCAAGAACACCAACAACCACGTTTGAAGAAGAAACGATTATCCTTTACTCCGTCCACAGCCGAAGCGACGATGCGTCCCGAAACGACTCCGCCTCTGGACGACGACGACGACGACGTCCGACACGTCGCTATCGTTCAAACGATTGTAGAATGTGTCACGAGGCGGAGTCGCGTGTCGTTCAATTTATCGTACCACGTCACGTAATCGTACGGGAAGATCCCCTTTCTGGTGATGAGCTCGAATTGTTCGTCAGGGAGATGTTGGAACTCGCGTCGAAGAATCGTTAGTCTGTCTTTCCCGAGATCCGACGCAAGTTTCTGCAGACTCGTGGCCAAGAACTTGAAGGAATCGACGAATCGAAACTTCAACATTCTTCGTCAGTCCTTGCGCACGCCCTTGAGATCTTCCACGTCCTTCGTAAACGAGATGTACCGTTCTTTTGTTATCGGTAGGAGGCTTATCTTTCCATGGAACGCGTCTGCTAACTCCTTGATAACGAAGTGCGCGTCGTAGCCGGACAGGTTGTGGAACACCACAGATATCGTGCACGAACGTTGGTAGCGCAAGTTGCACGATCTGTGTGAAGCACCCCTGTACTCGCCCGTCGAGTGGCAATGATCGCGCACTTTCCTGTCGTCCTCACCTCGGTCGAAGGGTCCTCCGCACACGTGGCACGCGGTCGCCGCGTGAAAACTCCTGCACTGTTGCTGCGTTAACGGTACCATGGGTTTCTTGGTGCGTAACCACGAGTACGCAACGTTCACGAATTTCCGCAGTTCACGCACAAACCACTGCACACAATCGTTGTCACCGCGATACGCTCGATATCTGCACAGAGCCTGGTCGTAGGAACAATGTACGTAGTATCCCACGCTGTAAGCTCTGTGGCGTTGATACGCGTTCGTGCGCCGACGACAGTAGTAGGGCTATGACAGTTCTAACCCAAATTTGAGTTTCCCCCACCCCTCCCCCTGACTTTTTTGAGTTTCCCCCACCCCTCACCCCGACCTTGAAATCCAAAATTTGAGTTCGGCGGGCGGCGGCGTGGCGGGCGGATGACGTCATAGAGATGGCGGAGTGGTGGGTGTATAGCGTGAGAACCGATATCAAATCAATCGATAACCGAATCGATACCGAAGAAGTGCATCGAGGAGGAACCGCGGGTGAAGGCTACTCTGGAGCGTGGTATCAACCACTGTCGGTAAGGAAGGAAATATTAATTTAAGATATTAATATAAATGAAAAAACAGAATCTCCGGCGACGGGGCTCGAACCCAAGGACCTCCGCGGTACGAGTCAGCCACCTAACCAACTCCCCCAACGCCAGCTCTCCGACATTACTTTTCCGTGAATGGTATATATGCCGAGCGTAATAATTTATTTTTATCGTACGATGTCGGGAAAGATCGGCTTTTTGCAAACTACGTATTTGGAGGAGGGAAAGAGAGAGCAATACTTTAAACAGCTAAATTCGGAGGAGGGAAAGAGAGAGCAATATTTTAAAAAGCTATATTCGGAGGAGAGAAAGAGAGAGCACTCGCGCGATCGTGTGTAACTCGAATCCTCTGGGAGCAGCCGTGCGGGGGGTGACGTCATTTGGCAGCGCGAAGAACGAAATAGAATTATGCGGCGCCAGCAGAAATGCTGCATCTTAAAATTAAGTGGCGAGGTAAGGAGGAGGATGACGGGTAAATAAAATGTAGAAATAATATATGATTAAGAATATAATATATTGTTACAAAAAAGGAAAAAAACCAAAAAAAATATGAATAATAAAAATAATAAAAATAATAAAGAATTAGAATATAATGTAATAATGATAATAATGATAATAATGATAATAATATATATAAAGAATATAAAAAAGAGAATATATATAAAGAAAAGAAAAAAGAAAATATATATAAAGAAAACATATATATATATAAAGAAAAAGAAAATATATATAAAGAAAAAAAAGAAAATATAAACTACTGGGGAGGTGACGGCGGTGGCGGCGGTGACAGCGACGGTGGCGATGGGGGTGATTCGGGTGACGGCCGCCGCGGAATTGAATACGGCACCCACCGCGGCCCAACCTGTGGCTCCTGCCGCACACGCAGATCCACCGGCCCATTGAGGGGATCTTCCTCTAGCAACCGCGCCAACCACCCTGGGCGCCGCCACCATAGCTCATTGCGGTCCTAGATCACAAACACAAACGTTGATATAACACTGATACATTAAACATATTAAAAAACGAAGCACACAAAAACAATGCACTACATACCTGTAGAAGTGGCGGCGATGGGGGCGGCGACGGCGGCGATGGCGGCGATGGCACGTCACCCCAATCCACCGACCATGTGGGTGACGGTGGTGGCGAACGCTAGAACATAGAAACCCACGATTTAATATCACCTGATTTAATCTCACTCGGTATCAACGGTTAAACGCGATAAATGTCAAAATATTGTAAAGTACATACCTCGGGGTCACACTCGGGGGCGATGCGCATCATTCCCATGGTAGCAACGTGAAGAAAAAAGTGTCACACACAAAATATGTCAAAGTAACTGATCGTCTTCAAGCTTTGAAGACAACTGGTGCTCGCTGCATCTCCAAGCTCTCGCATGTAAATCCATATCATGAAACCGAGAAGTGCGTAGCTTTGCAAAGTAAGATGTTGTTGTTCTCCACCTTTATTTTCGCTGACCATCCTCTCCTTATTCACACGCATCTTCTTTCCCTTCTTCGTTTGTATCATTTCACTATACCATACCACTTTGATCGCGTATCAAACGTCTATCAAACGGGTATTGAACGACTTGGAACGTGTATCGAACGGGTATTGAACGGCTTTGATCGGGTATTGAACGGGTATTGAACGTGAATCGAACGTATATTGAACCACTCTGAACGTGAATCGAACGGGTATTGAACGGCTTTGAACGGGTATTGAACGGGTATTGAACGGCTTTGATCGGGTATCGAACGGGTATTGAACGGCTTTGATCGGGTATTGAACGTGAATTGAACGTATATTGAACGTGAATCGAACGGGTATTGAACGGCTTTGAACATAAATTGAACATGAATCGTACCACTCTGAACGTGAATCGAGCGTGAATCTTACCACTCTGAACGTGAATCGAACCGCTTCTACATAATAATTATAACTATCGTCTTAATCTAGCGTATAGGAGGTTGGAGAGGGTGAAGAAAAAACAGTTATGCATTAAAAATTGATTATATTTTATTTATGAATTTCCCTCTGGCGTTTAGATCACCAGTTGAATATTTTAAATACATTTTGCAAGGCACAATGCTTTGCGTGTCTGACACATCGAAGAGTATTAACTACATTTAGCTTATTTAGAGATTTAATATCCTCGTAGTGAATGTCCAGCGTCTCGATGACCACGTCCGCTCTCGTATTTTCATCGAGGAAATACATAAGCCAGTCGCGTTTCTGCAACCCTTTAACGTATACGATATGGGATGCGTCATCCTCTTCGTCCATTGCATCAGCTACAGCTTTCGAAATTAGCTGTTTAGCCATACTGTACGGAACGTCTCCATCGTCCCACCGTAGTCCATGATGTTTTGCTACCAACCATCGGATGCTTGATTTGTCGGATTTTGTAAGAAGAAATTGCGGCGTCGGACTCCCAAAAATATAGTGCGAGAGAATTGTTCCCTTTCGTAGGACAGCCACTTCCTTCACGACAAATCTTCCATCAACGATGAACCCTTGCAGGTCAACAAATGTTGGTACAGCCATTATCGGCACAATTTGGAGGTTCGTTCGCTTCCAAGACAGACGGGAGAATGCAGTCTTTCTCGTAAAGCATCTTGATTTTCACGATGAAATTTTGGTATGATTTTTACACATGAGAGGGCAGACAAGTAGCGTGGCAATTTAATGAATTTTGCGCACCACGTTTGTCAGTGGATTGTATTCAACCATCCGATCATGCAGAATCAGACAGTAGGCCGTAGTATTTGTAGGCACATTCTCTTTACACTCGAATTCTATGCGCACATCCACTGTGCCATTTTTGATCGACTCATTTTGTCGCGAGCAATCAATTACCACGAGGGGACCAAATTGTAAAAATTCAGCCACGGTGAATAATGCCTCGTTGCAACTATGTCCATAATACGATTTATGGAATTGCGTATACATGTGAAACAAGATGGCATGCTTTTCCTTGTCAAAGTCCAAGTTCATGTCATCATATGGGTAAAATTCCGAGTTGAGAAAAAGTTTTACATTGGTCAATTTACAGTTGTTGAACTTAGTAATATCTTCGGGCATCACATTCTTTCGATCAGTCTGTAAAGCAAGGATGATGCATCGCGGCTTCTCCAGCTGTGCAGATGCCTTCACGGCCCACGAATGCTTGGTCGTGCTCTGTAAGAGAGAATACTCGTACAGATCCCACGATTGAAAACAAATGCTCAGGTTTTGTCCACTTTCCAAAGCACGTAGCAACGATAGCTTATTAAGGTCGTTCAGCGTCACATGAGGCATCCGCCATTGCACTTTAAGTAATTCAATTTCCGGTTCCAACATCGGTGATCCTATCAGAGCATTGTTGTCGTTGCGCGATCGTATTAAAATCAATTCGTGACGCGTATTAATAATTATGCGTTTGTAGTCCTCGCAAAATCCCAGTAAATATTTGAGTGGGATGCAAAAATTGAAATAATTTTTCACTATTATTTATGGGCTAATGCCCATCGCGTCGTTTCAAGCCCCATCCGACATTCTCCATATTTTTGTCTTCGTCAGATGTCAGCGATACATAGTTATAAAGCGTGCTAGTTATTCCAACGTTTCTGTTCAAATCAATCTCCACGCCGTTCAGCTCGTATCGAATCTCATCAAATAAGAACGCCCCAAAATTATTTCCCAACATCACCGTTAACGCATCATTTGGCTTATTTATCTTCAATTTCCCCTCCACATAGAGGAAACTTTCACACGGTAATGTGTATAAATCCTGCTGCTGTATCGGTATTCTTATCTCATCGCTGTATCCAAACGTCGTGTTGACATATGGGTTGTATGTGTGAGTCTCGAGCTTCACAATGCGATCATCAAATGTCGGCTTCCCTCCAATGCTTAGAATGCCAGCCATTTTTTTTTTCAACTTATATGCGCACAATGAATCCCAATGATTTAAAAAATGCAATATTCGCAGCACTGAGCCTCTTCTTTTTAGCGTGATCAGAGCTGTTGCAGTTGGTGTTGTTGTAAACAATTTCACTTGGAAGAAACGGGTTTCTGGAGCCGTTCAACACAAGCATCTCTTTCACACCACGCGTATTATCGCCGTCGTCGCACGTGCAGTCTGATGCTAATCTCTTCACCTCGAAAATCGAGGAACCGTCCGTCTTGATCCTCAACGCGTATCGTTAGATCCGTAACGACCCGTGCGGTGATTGGAAGGTAAATGATCTGTGCGGGCGTTTCCGATATCTTATATCCTGGTGGAACTCTCGGAGAAAATTCATGTATCGTATGTACACATTTGCCATTGTTGTACGCGCCAGCGGTCACGCTACATTCTACGCGGATAATGTTCACGTTCATGATATTAATTGGATCGTCTGATTCGTGCCACTGTCCTGGTTCTAATATCCGATTCGTTGAGAATCCTAGTAGCGATCCAATGTTATTGCGCTTCGTAAAATCTACGGTGAATGAGCAGTACAACTCGCTTTTCATGGTGTTGTTGTTGGGACGCAACACTATAGGATACACATCGTTGTCACCATCGGTGTCATCGAGATTTTTAGGATACCGCTCGAGTAATCGCTGCCTCAAATACTTGGCAATGGCGTCTAGTTCGTAGGAGCCGTGTGGAATCCTAATAATTTCAGAAGTGGTGTCAACACTGCTGTTTTTGATGCCATAGTTTGAGGCGAAGTAGAAATTATCGTTGCTCGAGTCGATGTTCGGTATTGTATGATAAGTTTCAAAGGTTGTTAGACCAAGCTCGTAATCATCATCGCTCAAATCTATGGGCGGAAAGTAGCTTACCGCGAGGGTGCTACTCTTGCTGGTTAGAGTGAATGTTAATGACATATTCCGAGCTGTACGACTCTACTAGTACTGAATCATAGCGGTGGGAAGTCAATCCTTAAACTTGGTGCCGATCGTTTGTAGAAAGCGTAGACAGACTTGTCCACAATTGCCCTGATTGTACTTCTGATAAGACGTTCGATTGTATTCGATTTTCACAGCATCTTTATCCATATATTGTACCAATTCCTTAGGCGGTCGAAGATTCCCGAAGCTGTCGAAATATATAGTTCGACACCCTCTCTTCGCGTACGCCACCCAATGAGTCCCTGGACCCTCGACATTGTCCAAAGGGTCTAGCTGGATAAGCATAGTGAAAAGTGCCCTTGAACCGATTTTAGCTGGCAATGCACCTTTCAATAGTGTAGCACAGGAAAACATTGTACACCAAGTTTCAACCCCCTATCGCAATCAGGAGGGTAGTTATAGGGTAAATTCGAATTTTCGGTTTTTGCCATATTTTCCCTATTTAATGGTCAGCAAAACTTCTAAAAAAATCTGAAATATTGTAGACATGATTGTGTATGATTGTGAATTTTTTTCAGATTTTTTCGTTGCAACTGCTAAGTGTAAGAAATAAAAAACTCAAAAAAATGTCGAAAAATGCAGATTTTGTGTTGAAGTTTTCGAGCGACTAGATTTTTAATTTTACAGTAGTTAGATATTGTCATGACTATTATCTACAATTTTTTTCAGATTTTTTGGTATGGTGCGCCATAGTTAAAAAAATCAGAAAACGATATTTTCGAGATATTTCGCGTGAAAACGTGATAAGTACTTTCAATTTTTGCATTTCCGTCATACAGTGAATGCATTATATGATTTTTAATATCTCTACATTCGACAGAATAATATGTAAACGGAGGGAATCAAGTTAATATGATTAATTGGAAGTGTATACGCAGCATATATCATATGGTACGAAAGAATCATTCAGCGCCGCAGTTAGCGGAGTGGTTAGAGTTTAGTCCAAAACCGCTGCATACTCTCTTTTGTCGTAGGTTCGCACCCCACCAAGGTCCAATTTTTTTTTTCATGATATAAAATTTTTTTCATCGTTGATTACATGACAATACACGATATTCATTTAAAAATGTTTCTAGAATATTTTAAAAATATTTTATCATAAGGTTTCCATAAAAATAATTTAAATGCACCGCCGCGCCGGCCGGTTTTCTGCCTATGTATTGTTCTAGCTCCGGATAGTTTATAATTATTTTGTCAATGGAATAGATGTGTGGTATTGGCTTATGATACGTCTTCTCAATCCACTGGTTGGATTCGCCATTCTTTTATCAACGTACACCGTCCTCATTCGATTGTGGTCGCATTGCGTCCGATTAATGGCTAATTTAAAAAAATAAACGTAAAAATATTGCCATAAGCTAGCTGTAGTGTACAGCTGTTATTATGCTTTATTACATTATAATATACTATATTATATTGCATTGCATTTTTGTTATATTTTTGTTGTTATGCTATACTATTGTTATGTTATGTTATATTATTTTTATGGAAACCTTATAATAAAATATTTGTAAAATATTCTAGAAACATTTTTAAATGAATATCGTGTATTGTGATGTAATCAACGATGAAAAAAATTTTATATCATGAACAAAAAAAAATTGGACCTTGGTGGGGTGCGAACCTACGACAAAAGAGAGTATGCAGAGCGGTTTTGGAGTCTAACACTCTAACCATTCCGCTAACTGCGGCGCTGAATGATTCTTTCGTACCATATGATATATGGTGCGTATACACTTCCAATTAATCATATTAACTTGATTCCCTCCGTTTACATATTACTCTGTCGAATGTAGAGATATTAAAAATCATATAATGCATTCACTGTATGACGGAAATGCAAAAATTGAAAGTACTTATCACGTTTTCACGCGAAATATCTCGAAAATATCGTTTTCTGATTTTTTTAACTATGGCGCACCTTACCGAAAAATCTGAAAAAAATTGTAGATAATAGTCATGTCAATATCTAACTACTGTAAAATTAAAAATCTAGTCGCTCGAAAACTTCAACACGAAATCTGCATTTTTCTACATTTTTTTTGCGTTTTTTATTTCTTACACTTAGCAGTTGCAACGAAAAAATCTGAAAAAATTCACAATCATACACAATCATGTCTACAATATTTCAGATTTTTAGAATTTTTGCTGACCATTAAATAGGGAAAATATGGCAAAAACCGAAAATTCGAATTTACCCTATAACTACCCTCCTGGTTGAGATAGGGGGTTGAAACTTGGTTTACAATGTTTTCCTGTGCACCACTATCGAAATGTACATTGCCAGCTAAAATTGGTTCAAGGGCACTTTTCACTATGCTTATCCAGCTAGACCCTTTACGATACCGCTCTCGTTTCGATGTACTCCTCCAACAGGTAGTGCTTTGCGCATAAAAACACCTCTAAAGAATGGAATACGCATACGTTTTGCCAACTCCTCCAATTGTGCACCGGTATTTACGCCCGCTGGCATTGTTATTTTCTTTTCGGCATTTTTTTTTTCGTTTCGATATTCCCTGTCCGCGCTTGTATGGCGTGAGATAAAGTCCACGACCTTCCATGGAGCGATTATGGCGTTGCATTTCCTGCAGCTGATGCTGCGCCGCCTTATTATCGTTTACCGCCTTGGCGATCCCCGCCACTCTATCAGCTAACGATCCGAGAACGCCTAGCAGCGGGAGAAGTGGTAATATACCATCCCGTTTAGCCACCGGAAGAATCCGCTTTTGCAATGCTCTCTTTGGAGTCCTTTTGCGGGTTTTTGTTTTCATCCCCATTCCGATTTTCGTCTTGGCCTTCATAGCTGCCCAAACAGCTGTAGCAGCACCTCTTTCACCCAGAGTCGAGTCTCGCGCAACGATGCATTTTCGCGCTTTGTCAGCGAGAACGTTATCTGCCGCGTGCCTCTCGCAGAGGTCGTTGCGACGCGAATACGCAATATCGTGTTCGCGACACGCTGCGTCCAACGGATTGATGCCTTGGTCACCTCTAGCCAATCGTTTTACCAGATGAGTTCCTGGACCACAAAACTGGTATCCCGGAATATGTAATTCGATAGGTAGCGCGTTTATCGCCCGATTTAACAGACCACAGCCTTTCTTTACTCTCGTCGGTGACATTCGCTACAGTTTTTAATGAATGGTGCTGGACCGTCGATATGCGTTCGCTGCCAAGGGCGATTATAATGTTCCAAGCACCGACGATACAGCTGAACCTCAGAATCGGCTTTTATATGCTCCGGGTGTCGGTCCCACATCTGGTCAATGTGTCTGCCAAACTCGCGCAGTAGAGTAATCTTTGGTATATATTTCAACTGCTCAGAGGTTAGGTCTCGAATATCACAATTATCCGACAGGATCAGAAGCATTTTGAATACTGAGCTGTCGTGTTTCGGCGCGGACCTATAAATAGGGCGCGTCGCCGCATCGACGTAGCAAAATCATTTTTCACAGTTCACTGAGAGGATGCGATTCGTGCGACAACCTGTAACGATACGCGTGTCAAATTTTGACGATAAATCGCAAATAATGTCCCCGAAAACAAGACGCAGACATGGTAGCATGCTACCAAACACTATCCGCTGCCTAATTTGCGGTCCATCAAATTGTGGAAAGACCAACGTGCTGGTGAGCTTGTTGGAAAGTCCACACGGCGTTCGCTTCGAGAACGTGTACGTGTATTCCAAGTCGTTGCAGCAGCCGAAATTATTATTATTTTTATTATTATTATTAAGATACACGGGCATCACGCTCTTTAGTTAACAAAAGTATAGCACAGAAAAAGGGTTATACATAGACTAAAAACTAAAAACTTAAACTTTAAACCTAACTTAAACTTAAAACTAATATACAAGCAAAAAACTAAAACTTAGGATAGAGAACAAAATAAAGAGTAAGAAATATTAAGTAAAGATAGGTACAAGTAAGCGAGAGGGTAGCGAAAGGGGAACGCTAAGGTTACATACAGCGAGAAAAAAGCGAAAGAGCAAACGGACAGAAGCAACACTTCTTTAAAGGCCATAAAGAACAGGATTTTCTCGCAGCAGACCTCGCAGGTGATTTTTGAAAATACCTAGTGTGTTGCAGAAAAACTCCGCCCGATTGTTAAATGCGTTTGCTTGCCCGCACATCCTATTTATGGGGCTGTGCATCTCGATCGCGGTGCTATGAAATGGCAAATAGAATAGCTGCGATGATCTGAGTGCCGAGTATGGCACATCATGTATTATTTTAATTTAGTTCTATGAATTCCCCGAATTTAGTGAAGATTCAAAAAAATTAAAACCGACTTCAAAAATATAAAATTGCGCTAAAAAGTAAAAAATAATTTTTCCCTTAATTAATCTACAACTCTCATACTTTTTTAAGCCGGTGCCTCAAGTATTATGTATCTTTATTTATTAGCCCATGGATAGTAAAGAAAGATATATAATTTTTCACTAAATTCGGGGAATTCATAGAACAACTGGATATCATTGGGCTAACAGAGATATGGATATTCCAGAATCCTATTTTTATTGTCTGCTTTTCTCCCTCGCTCTTTATGAAACTACACATCATTTCGATATGAAGTTTTCAAATTTCTTTTTTATATTATACAATAAATACAATAAATACAATAAATGCAATTCCTATTTTTGTTTTTTTTTTTACAATGGAATTTGGTAATGTCCCCAGGGCAGAGTGTCGGTCGAATCGGGTACGATATACCGCTTGTCGTCGTACGGACTTAGAGCGATTTTGGATTCCGAAATGGTGTACACTTTATGCAATTTAGACCGTATGCATGATTGTCTGCGAACCATTTCGATCTCCCTGTGCAAACACTGCGCGTAGTCGTCGAAAGTTATCGTTCTGGCTATGACGTTGGTCTTGACGCCTTTCGCCTTTTTCGTATCTTTTTTGCCATCTACGCGAAGTGCATACATTTTCGCTCTAAGACCTACGAATTCAGTCATTATCGCACCGTTATTTTCGTCCTTCATCAGTCCCGGAACCTTCTTATTTACGCGTGGCATATTATATGGATTGTCAGTAGGATAATCGCTTGTGTCGAATCTATCGATATTGTGCTTCATGGACTCGTAGATATCGTCGCATCGAATGTGATATATGAGGCTGTCTGTGTATAGAATTTTACAATTTTGTCCGTGTTTGGGAGACATGTACTCATGGTGAAATTCATACAAACAAATTTTTTATATGTCCAGAATGCACATACCCACGTATATCGGTTTGTTGAATTTCACCTCAAGTTTTCGCAATTCAACAGCTACTAAATTTTCCGAAAAAACACTTCTGCTGTGGAAATTCGGTTTCGCGATCATTGCCTCCGCGCCATATCGCCCTTCCCAATGCGTTAAAAGTTTTACATCCACATGATTTCGCACATTTTCCATAGTTTTACCGTATACCGCATTGTTCATCAATTTGTACAAATTTTTTTCAATGTCGTTTGTCGCGCTTGTTCTAAACCGTGTGTTGAGTTCGATGTAATCGCGGAGCCAGGGGGATTGAGCGAATTGAAGCACGCGGTGTATCTTTGTAATACGAAGACCGTGACGCGTGCACTGCTGCAGGTTGCGATAATGGATAACGTAACGCTGCTTATCGTATACCGTCGCGAGTAATTTGTCCTGTCTGCTACCTGGTGGTTTGGTACGCGTCGGACAGAACGGCAGATCTGCATGAGCGTTGTGCAGACGTTGCGGATATTCCAGACCTACCTCGAGAATGTATCCCGAGGGCGAATCGTAAGCGATTGAAGATACGTCAAAATTTGCGGCATCTTCGACCCATTGAAATTTGGCATATGGTAGGGGTTGGCACATTGCCCATCCATACAAATTGTTCACGTCAAAGTACATCAAGTACGACGACTCTTCCGATGCGTCGTAAGATGACATGTACTTGTTATTGGCATGTGCGTATCTTCCGGAACATTGGCTTAAACCACCACGTATACCGCGTTCGATAAACATGACCATATCGACGTCTGTGAGCAATTCAAATGTAATTTTGGTATGTTTTAGCATGGCATCCCATGTGAAACCAGGTAGAGTATAATAATGCGCCGAATCTAATCCGTAGCTCTTGATACAACTTTCGCGAAAATTTTCAAAAATATCTGCCAATAACAAGACATCTGTTTGAAATACAAGTCGCTGTATTCGCCCAAGGTTCTAATCTCGAAACGCTGCCAGACAGTCTCGGCGTGCGCGTAATCGGTCTTGGATACAGTTTCACCCGTTAAGCCGGGTCCAGACCTGAAAGAGTATACGCTGAGCAGGCTGAGGGCGCACGAATATTCTGATGTGGACGGGTGAAACGGTAGCCAGGGCCGCATGCTTCTACGCCAGAAAGGGTGAGCGTGAACGCATATGCTAGTGTGGACGGGTCATTCGTGGTGACTCGGCGCATGCGACCCGAATCGCGAACGCCGGCGAAGGCACATGGCCTGAGCCGTCCGTTGTCGGTTTTCTTCCACACATCAAAGGGAGTTTGGAGTGTATTGCGTTTAGCGTGGAAGATAGAGGCAGATGTCATACTTTTCTAAAATCATCTATGTCTCGGATTTTCATGATATTGAAATACATACAGTGTGTCCGCGGGAAAGCTAAACAGCCGGCTTCCTCCTAAACTATTGGAGATAAAAATATAAAAAAAATAGGGAATTGCATGGTTCGAGGGGGCCAATTAATTAGCGCGAACGAATTTTTTTTATCGATTATTATTTTAAAAGATACGATGGTCAAGTTCGGTTTTTCAAATGGAACTATTTTTTTTGAATACCTGAGTTGATAGTGCGTCCCAAGACAAATTCAATAAGCTTTAATGTATACACTTTATTTTCACTGGTTTTTAAGATATTGCGCTTGCAAATTTACTGATTTTCACTGGAAGAAAACTGTCTGGTATAGCACGGACCGGGGACGGTCTTACTGGATCCACGGGTGGCACTGCCTTTTGAAATAGATACCTACCTGCCAAAGGTCTACGCCAGGCCTAAAGGCTGGACAATTTTTTTCCGTCAGAAACGCTACTTAGGTAGGTACATCTGCGGTATCGAGAAGCGCACCGTTACTTTTATTTCGCACTTGCTTCTACGCTCGGATGGCCGGTTCTTTTGGGAAGGATGCAAGTTCGATTGGTTAGGTTAGGAGGAGTGAAAGCTGCTAGACTAAATTTCAATCATAGGGAGCAGATTGTATCAGAACCATTCGGATTTGCATTCCTCACAAACGGCTGCTCTCTTGAAGAGGCCCTCTTCACAGCAATGCCCACCTTTTCTCGCACGGAATACGTTAACGCTTGCTTTTGTTCTGATATTGAAGCTCGTGTTTATACTCGAGAGGACCACGCGTCGACAGCGGGCTACCCCTTTTCTTCCTGTGTTTCTCCACGAGCCGTGTTGACGGTGGATTGTAGGAGCGTAGATATCTGGATGCCAGTTATTGAATTCAGGAGACGATGGAAACATTTTATTACAAAACACACATGTACTATAATTAGTAAGAGTAAATCGTATTCCTCTCGGGCAGGAGTACTGATAATGATCGGACTTGCGCCCCACTTCGCGCAGACCAATTACACGGAGGGTAGTCGGGTCACACACTGCCCAAATGATACAGGGTAATTCGGGAGCAACGCCCGTCAAGGAGATGCGCTGGCACCCCGTGGCGAGGACAGACCTTCGCTGTGCCTCACCCGATTTTTATGGCTTTTTTCCGGAAAAACGTACGAATTCTGGGTCGAACGTAGCGAATTGAAGTCGACCCTCCGCAGTCGAGGGTGAATTATCCATTACAGCGTATTAAGAAACCCTTTTCTTCATCGTATCGAAAGGGAAGTGACGCCAATGGATTCCTTATGTTTTTCTGATGAAAATCATACCAAATGTCATGCAAATCGGACTACTTTGGCACAAGCTATTTGTATTCCCTATGTAAAAGTTGTCCGTTTTACACGACATTTGTAATGATTTTCATCGGAAAACCCCAAGGAATCCATCGGCGACACTTCCATATCCATACGATAAGGAATAACGAATTGTTTTATTTCATAAAAAGGTAGGTACAGGCTGATTCTGGTGCTGCGCCCGTCACCCCGTGGCGAGGACAACACCCCGCAGTGCCCATAGAATTTGATGGCTCTTTTCGGAAAAAGGTACGAATCCTGGGCCGAACGTAACGAATTGAAGTCGACCCTCCGCAGTCGAGGGTGAATTATCCATTTGAGCGTATTAAGAAACCCCTTTCTTCATCGTATCGAAAGGGAAGTGACGCCAATGGATTCCTTATGTTTTTCTGACGAAAATCATACCAAATGTCATTCAAATCGGACTACTTTGACACAAGCAATTTGTATTCCTTATGTAAGAGTTGTCCGATTTCCACGACACTTGGCATGATTTTCATCGGAAATCCCCAAGGAATCTATCTGCGACACTTCCATATCCATACGATAAAAAATAAAGAATTATTTTATTTCCTAACCAGATACAGGGTAATTATGGAGCAACGCCCGTCAAGGAGATGCGGCGGCCTGGTACCCCGTGGCGAGGACAGTCCTTCGCTGTGCCTCACCCGATTTTTATGGCTTTTTCCGGAAAAAGGTACGAATCCTGGGCCGAACGTAGCGAATTGAGGTCGAGCCCCCGCAGTCGAGGGTGAAATATCCATTTGAGCGTATTAAGGAATTCTTTGCTTCGTCGTATCGAAAGGGAAGTGGTGCCAATGGATTCCTTATGTTTTTCTGATGAAAATCATACCAAATGTCATGCAAATCGGACTACTTTGACACAAGCTATTTGTATTCCTTATGTAAAAATAGTCCGATTTTCATGATGTTTGGCATGATTTTAATCGGGAGAACGCCCGGAATCCATTAGCGTCACTTCCCCTTCGATACGATGAAGAAAAGAGTTTCTTAATACGCTCAAATGGATATTTCACCCTCGACTGCGGAGGGTCGACTTCAATTCGTTACGTTCGGCCCAGGATTCGTACCTTTCTCCGAAAAGAGCCATAAAATTCTATGGTCACTGCGGGGTGTTGTCCTCGCCACGGGGTGACGGGCGCAGCACCAGAATCAGCCTGTAACTACCTTTTTAAGAAATAAAACAATTCGTTATTCCCTATCGTATGGATATGGAAGTGTCGCCGATGGATTCCTTGGGGTTTTCCGATGAAAATCATTACAAATGTCGTGTAAATCGGACAACTTTTACATAGGGAATACAAATAGCTTGTGTCAAAGTAGTCCGATTTGCATGACATTTGGTACGATTTTCGTCAGAAAAACATAAGGAATCCATTGGCACCACTTCCCTTTCGATACGACGAAGCAAAGAATTTCTTAATACGCTTAAATGGATATTTCACCCTCGACTGCGGGGGCTCGACTTCAATTCGGTACGTTCGGCCCAGGATTCGTACCTTTTTCCGGAAAAAGCCATAAAAATCGGGTGAAGCAATGCGAAGGTGTGTCCTCGCCACGGGGTGCCAGCGCATCACACATTTGGGCAGTTGTGTGACCCGACTACCCTCCCTGTAATTGGTCTGCGCGAAGTGGGGCGCAAGTTCGATCATTATCAGTACTCCTGCCCGAGTGGAATACGATTTACTTTAATTATAGTACATGTGTGTTTTGTAATAAAATGTTTCTAACGTCTCCTGAATTCAATAACTGGCATCCAGATATCTACGCTCCTACAATCCACCGTCAGCACGGCTCGTGGAGAGACACAGGAAGAAAAGGGGTAGCCCGCTGTCGACGCGTGGTCCTCTCGAGTATAAACACGAGCTTCAATATCAGAACAAAAGCAAACGTTAACGTATTCCGTGCGAGAGAAGGTGGGCATTGCTGTGAAGAGCAATGCTTCAAGAGAGCAGCCGTTTGTGAGGAATGCAAATCCGAATGGTTCTGATACAATCTGCTCCCTATGATTGAAATTTAGTCTAGCAACTTTCACTCCTCCTAACCTAACCAATCGAACTTGCATCCCTCCCAAAAGAACCGGCTATCCGAGCGTAGAAGCAAGTGCAAAATAAAAGTAACGGTGCGCTTCTCGATACCGCAGATGTACCTACCTAAGTAGCATTTCTGACGGAAAAAAATTGTCCAGCCTTTGGGCCTGGCGTAGACCTTTGGCAGGTAGGTATCTATTTCAAAAGGCAGTGCCACAAGTGGAGCCAGTAAAACCGTCCTCGGTCCGTGCTATACCAGACAGTTTTCTTCCAGTGAAAATCAGTAAATTTGCAAGCGCAATATCTTAAAAACCAGTGAAAATAAAGTGTATACATTAAAGCTTATTGAATTTGTCTTGGAACGCACTATCAACTCAGGTGTTCAAAAAAAATAGTTCCATTTGAAAAACCGAACTTGACCATCGTATCTTTTAAAATAGTAATCGATAAAAAAATTCGTTCACGCTAATTAATTGGCCCCCTCGAACCATGCAATTCCCTATTTTTTTTATATTTTTATCTCCAATAGTTTAGGAGGAAGCCGGCTGTTTAGCTTTCCCGCGGACACACTGTATTTGGTAGTCGATATGAAATGAGGGAGGGTTAAGTCCTCATTTTTGCAGAATCGAAATTGTTTAAAAAATACAAATCTTCAAAGTTCCTTGCTTTCGGTGATTTTTACGAAACGCCTACAGAAATTAATTTTAATGACTTAAGTTATTGAAGGCATAGACTAAATAATTTTAATCCATTGCTAATATTGACATAAACAGATAATCAAAAATTTAAAAATTACATTTTGAATAATAATAATGCAGTTAACATATGATAGTCTTTAAAGCTCTATTTTACTGAATAATTTGTCTTTCTTTTCTTCACTACACCCTGCATTGTTCTTAATTCATACAGCCAGGCCGACTCGCTGTTGTGTTAAAAGGATCGTTTGAAGGATCGAAACCCATAAAATTCGGTGAGGCACTGCAGGGGGTTGTCCTAGCCACGGGGTACCAGGTGGCAACTCTTTGACAGGCGTCGGTGGACAATCACCCTGTATTGGTAAACAGGATGACTCGGAGCGTTGAGCTGTATCTTTATTTAGCTAACTATGTATCACACCATCTTTACGACTGCGGAGTGGGCTAAGTTAAGCACAGAAGTTGGTGAAGAAAGACACAATGACACTTTCGACCCCTCCGCATGCGTCATTCGTGCGCGCTCAGCCTGCTCAGCGTATACGCATTCAGGACTGGACCCGGCTTTAACGAACTGTAGAATGACTCGCGCGGCGGTAAGCATGGATCCTGCAGCTTGTTCGCGCAATCAAGGTATTCATATAGAAAGACACCCTTTCGCGTCAATAAATTGAAATCTTCAATGGATAATGTTTCAAATTGGGATCGTAAAATTTTTAATTGGTCTGTGCTAAGAAAATATGCTAATTTGTCGAGACTAGTATTGAGAAATTTGTACGAATCGATGAATCGTAATTTAATATAATTTTGCGAGTCTGATTCAGCCGTATCTTCGACATTTTTTGTGAAAGAAATTTCTTTAGTTATGGGCAACACGTTAACGCTGCCTTCGAAAGCGGTAGCTATTTCCTCGATAATGAAATGTGAATCGTAGCCGGATAAATTATGGAAAACTATGGGGATGTAAAACGCATTTTTATAATTTAAATTGCACTCCGAATGTGCTGGACCTCTAAACCGTCCGGATAGATGGCAATGATCGCAAACTCGTACATCGCTAGCCTTGAATGGCTCTTCGCAAATATGACAGTGTGTTGCATTACGAAATGCCGTCAACTGTTCGGTAGGTAAATCCAGCATTGAAACATTACTTGCCAGAATGGGTTTGGCGAAGTTTGCAAAATTTTTAAGTTCGTCGACGAACCATGAAACACAATCCGCGTCGCGGCGACATCGATACATCGATAGTGATGTATCATATGAACAATGCATATAATATGCAATGCTGTGTACATTGTGGTGTTGATATGTACGCAATTTATTATCATCACCCACTCGGTTGTCCTCTGTTTTTGCGATGATGCACTCCAGATCTGCATATACCACGAAGGGAAGTCGCTCCTTCATACCGTGGTTACTGAAGCTGAGCAGGTTGTTTCCTTCGCTGGGCAGTAGAATAGCGCAATCATTCATCTTACTGCAATCCAGCGAATGAAGCTCCAACTTCTCGGCGGATCCTAAATAGTGCATACATCTGTAAAAACACAAAAAAAAATTTTTTATTTAATTTTTTTTCGCGAGACATTTCAATATTTCATAAGTTTAAATACATTTCGATCACAGATGAATTTCTTTCCATCGTGCCTGCTCAGCTGCGCGCTCACAAGCCGGGACAAGTTCTTGATCCACACAAAATGTCCTACATCACCATGCTCTTGATTTGGCGTGTAGAGCAGGTTGACGTGCCGATCCCTCTTTTGGCTGGTGAGACGCAGTGGAAAGACTGTGGAACCTTTCTTCGTCTTCTCCTCGAAGCTGTACACGTTTACAGAGATTTCATTTTGCCGTTCAAACTTTGCAATTTGCTCCAGAGACATCGGAAATTCAATGCCCTGGAGATTTAACATCAATGAATAGTGTGGGTATGAGCTTGTGCGGTCAACGTGTCTTCCGGCGGGATGAAGAGCGGCGACCACTGCCCATGCGAAACAGACGTTGTCCTCAGATCGCACGCTAATCGTAGCTTTCTTCATCAATATTTCCCGCGGCAACTTGTAGCAGCACCCCGCGCGCAGCGGATTGTATTTGTTGACATTGACGGTCAGATTCATGATTCTCGTCAATGCCCATCCGCTGTCGCGTTCCTGGAACTCTTCCAGCGATGTCAGGGTGGGTTCGATAACGCATCGCGGGTACCACTCCTGTAGATCGGATGTGCCGAAGAGTTCGCAGTTTCGGGTATTGATGCTTTTACAACCATGCTTGTCACCCGCCACAAATTCGCCGTTGAACACAGTATTCACTTTGAGGTTCCGCTGTTTCTTCAAAGCACCTCGCACATGCTCCAACACGATGGTCGCCGCATCCTGGAGGAAGTTGCGCGGCTCGATGTAGTTCGAATTTAACACGGCACCAGTTAATACGCGGTTATCGAACGCAGCCTCTATTTCGCGCCACAAAAGTCTTGTGCTCGAATGCCCGGCACCTTCGCGCACGAAACGTCCGCGCAACGAATGTTTCAATCCTTCGAGCCGCGCGATTCGAGCAACCATGGATTGTCGAACACCGATCGATAATCGAGGACGTTTCACAGGGCTGTGTTCTTCCAACGATTCGATACACGCGTTGCACCGTTCTTCCCACGCGAGGTATTCTTCCCGCGAAATCAATCGAGCGGATTGATCCAATAATTGGCGTTCTACTTACGCGAATTCTTCCATGACTGTAATCTGTACAACGTGTTACAACAAATTGAGGCTTTGCGCAGTTTACAGCGCGCTTTTATGCATGATTTGCTATCTCTGTCTTATTCGTTTCGAATGCATTGCATGCAAAAAAAAATGGCGATCCGTCCCAACATGGTTCTCTGCAGTTTCTGTTGATGCAGCATAATTCTTTCTATGATTCATGCGTATGACGAATTAGCGCGCGAGATCGTCCAACAAAGTTTCTGCTGACACCTATTTTCTAAGAATCGATGATGCAAAAAAAAAATGGCGATCCGTCCCAACATGGTTCTCTGCAGTTTCTGTTGATGCAGCATAATTATTTCTATGATTCATGCGTATGACGAATTAGCGCGCGAGATCGTCCAACAAAGTTTCTGCTGACACCTATTTTCTAAGAATCGATGTTTCTGCTGACACCTAAAGTATCATGTTACATTAGCATTGCAAAAATGACATCATCTCGCACAATACGCTGCGACGTTAAGATTGAAAATCATTATGGAAATGTTGGAAGTTTTAAAATAAAATGCGGTGGTTGGGGATCATCTGGCGGACAAATACCCCCCCCCCCCCCCCCAACGAATGCTTTACGAATAAGTAATTACTCACCGTATTAGTAGGAAAGGATATTATAAATGAATCGTTACAGGTATTGATGTGAAAATCATCCATTTATTATTAAAACATATACGCGTACTATAGTGGTACGTGGTTTACATCACGCAGCATAGATTGTAATCCTAACGCCAACAATTCACAATCAATCAAAGAATGTTGCTCAAAGTGCTCGCTTTCGGAAATGAATTTCACATAATTCGTTGGTACGGGAGCGGTACGTAGCACTTCTACGAAGGTTGCATATTTACTACTTACAGAGTACATATTTTCAGTTAGCCAGGTATACATATGTTCAATACAATGTTCATACGCGAACAGTTTACGCATTGTGGCTTCAGTCATATATATGACAGCGTGATTATCGGTGATTTTAATAAGTTGATCATCATGCATACGCGTGAATTCGAGTCGCAAATGATCAATTACGATGTGGGTTTGAGGCGATGTTGCGTTGCTGCGTCATCGTTGGAGTATGTCCGCCTCGTTTTGTAGCAGGAGCTTCCACGTCGACATTGAAAAGCTCAATTCGCTGCCTTTATTGTCGGCTATGGTGATCTCGACGTGGCACGAATCCATACCAATGCGAATTCCAATAGTTAGCCTTTTATAAGCTGTTGCAGTCAACGGGTAATCACGCCCCAGAATCCGTACGATTGTTGGTTTTGGTGTTGTGGATCCAGAACTGTAAGAAACATGTACACGAAATTAATACTCGGTTCGCTTGCGTTTACAGTGAAAAAGTACGTGAATGAAGTAAGTGAAATGTGTATAATAACGCGTACGTACCTCATATTGGACTGTTGATGATGTTGTTGTTGTTGGCGTTTATTTGAGTAATCACCATTGATGGCGGATGCGTAGGATGAATCGTTGAAGCTGCGTTTGTACATTTTTATATGCACTACGTATGATTATACTGATCGATGAAGAAATTGATGCGAACGATACTCGTTAGCACTCGAGCGAACGTGGTGTAATGAAGTTCACAGGTCTGACCAACGTCGCTTTTATACAGATTCACGTACACGTACACACACCAATGTGCAAGAGTATATTGTATCAATGATTGTGATTTGCCCGTTTTCCTCCTCTTTTCCTCACCACTTAATTTTGAGATTTGCTGATTTAATTTAAAGTATTGCTCTCTCTTTCCCTCCTCCAAATACATGGTTTGCAAAAAGCCGATCTTTCCCGACATCGTACGATAAAAAATAAATTATTACGCTCGGCATACGGGGTGTCCCATCTAAGACTGGACAGCCGGTTTTCTCCTAAACTATAGGAGATAAAAATATAAAAAAAATAGGGAATTGCATGGTTCGAGGGGGCCAATTAATTAGCGCGAACGAATTTTTTTATCGATTATTATTTTAAAAGATACGATGGTCAAGTTCGGTTTTTCAAATGGAACTATTTTTTTGAACACCTGAGTTGATAGTGCGTTCCAAGACAAGTTCAATAAGCTTTAATGTATACACTTTATTTTCACTGGTTTCTAAGATATTGCGCTTGCAAATTTACTGATTTTCACTGGAAGAAAACTGTCTGGTATAGCACGGGCCGGGGACGGTTTTACTGGCTCCACGGGTGGCACTGCCTTTTGAAATAGATACCTACCTGCCAAAGGTCTACGCCAGGCCCAAAGGCTGGACAATTTTTTTCCGTCAGAAATGCTACTTAGGTAGGTACATCTGCGGTATCGAGAAGCGCACCGTTACTTTTATTTCGCACTTGCTTCTACGCTCGGATGGCCGGTTCTTTTGGGAGGGATGCAAGTTCGATTGGTTAGGTTAGGAGGAGTGAAAGTTGCTACACTAAATTTCAATCATAGGGAGCAGATTGTATCAGAACCATTCGGATTTGCATTCCTCACAAACGGCTGCTCTCTTGAAGCATTGCTCTTCACAGCAATGCCCACCTTCTCTCGCACGGAATACGTTAACGCTTGCTTTTGTTCTGATATTGAAGCTCGTGTTTATACTCGAGAGGACCACGCGTCGACAGCGGGCTACCCCTTTTCTTCCTGTGTCTCTCCACGAGCCGTGTTGACGGTGGATTGTAGGAGCGTAGATATCTGGATGCCAGTTATTGAATTCAGGAGACGATAGAAACATTTTATTACAAAACACACATGTACTATAATTAAAGTAAATCGTATTCCTCTCGGGCAAGAGTACTGATAATGATCGAACTTGCGCCCCACTTCGCGCAGACCAATTACACGGAGGGTAGTCGGGTCACACACTGCCCAAATGATACAGGGCAATTCTGGAGCAACGCCCGTCAAGGAGATGCGCTGGTACCCCGTGGCGAGAACAGACCTTCGCATTGCCTCACCCGATTTTTATGGTTTTTTTCCGGAAAAAGGTACGAATCCTAGGCCGAACGTAGCGAATTGAAGTCGACCCTCCGCAGTCGAGGGTGAAATAGTCATTTGAGCGTATTAAGAAATTCTTTTCTTCGTCGTATCGAAAGGGAAGTGGTGCCAATGGATTCCTTATGTTTTTCTGACGAAAATCATACCGAATGTCATGCAAATCGGACTACTTTGACACAAGCTATTTGTATTCCCTATGTAAAAGTTGTCCGATTTACACGACATTTGTAATGATTTTCATCGGAAAACCCCAAGGAATCCATCGGCGACACTTGCATATCCATACGATAAGGAATAACGAATTGTTTTATTTCTTAAAAAGGTAGGTACAGGCTGATTCTGGTGCTGCGCCCGTCACCCCGTGGCGAGGACAACACCCCGCAGTGCCCATCGAATTTTATGGCTTTTTTCGGAAAAAGGTACGAATCCTGGGCCGAACGTAGCGAATTGAAGTCGACCCTCCGCAGTCGAGGGTGAAATATCCATTTGAGCGTATTAAGAAATTCTTTTCTTCGTCGTATCGAAAGGGAAGTGGTGCCAATGGATTCCTTATGTTTTTCTGACGAAAATCATACCAAATGTCATGCAAATCGGACTACTTTGACACAAGCTATTTGTATTCCCTATGTAAAAGTTGTCCGATTTACACGACATTTGTAATGATTTTCATCGGAAAACCCCAAGGAATCCATCGGCGACACTTCCATATCCATACGATAAGCAATAACGAATTGTTTTATTTCTTAAAAAGGTAGGTACAGGCTGATTCTGGTGCTGCGCCCGTCACCCCGTGGCGAGGACAACACCCCGCAGTGCCCATCACATTTTATGGCTTTTTTCGGAAAAAGGTACGAATCCTGGGCCGAACGTAGCGAATTGAAGTCGACCCTCCGCAGTCGAGGGTGAAATATCCATTTGAGCGTATTAAGAAATTCTTTTCTTCGTCGTATCGAAAGGGAAGTGGTGCCAATGGATTCCTTATGTTTTTCTGATGAAAATCATACCAAATGTCATGCAAATCGGACTACTTTGACACAAGCTATTTGTATTCCCTATGTAAAAGTTGTCCGATTTCCACGACACTTGGCATGATTTTCATCGGAAAACCCCAAGGAATCCATCTGCGACACTTCCATAGCCATACGATAAAGAATAAAGAATTATATTATTTCCTAACCAGATACAGGGTAATTAAGGAGCAGCGCCCGTGAAGGAGATGCGGCGGCCTGGTACCCCGTGGCGAGGGCAACCCCTCGCAGTGTCTGACCGAATTTTATGGCTTTCCACCCGCGAAGGGGTTCGAGTGCCTAATAGGCAGTGAGAAATCTTCGACTTGCGCATTTCTCATCAGATCTTTGCAAAACCGACACCTATCGATTCCTTATGTTTCGCCGATGAAGCTGACACTAAGAACGACGTAATTCGGACCATAATGAAGGAAATTCCATGGAATATCGATTTATATCATTTCAAGCTGACTTGACTTGGTTAAAAATAGTCCGATTTACATGAAATTTGGTATGATTTTAATCGACGGAACGCCAGGAATCCATTGGCGCCACTTCCCCTTCGATACGATGAAGAAAAGAAGCAAACATTTGAAATCCTGAACATTTCTCACTTCTTAATGGTATTCCAAACCCTTCGAGGGTCGAAAGCCATAAAATTCGATGGGCACTGCGGGGTGTTGTCCTCGCCACGGGGTGACGGGCGTACCTCCAGAATTACCCTGATGAAATAGAGGTGGAAGATGCCACATCTGGTTACCAAAAACTACCCGTACTGATCGGCCGCGGTGTCTCGCCAGAGTCGCGGTTTATGAGCGGATTTTCCGCGCGTCGGCGGTAGGCAACGGTACATAGTACGGGTCCGAAGTCATCGTACGCACTACCCACCGACAGAGCAATATACGGATTAACTCAGACTGGACAATGTCACCACGTTTTTTATTGGCCTTTACAAATTTGGCAAACAGATGTTGTCGAAACGTTCTTGGAGAAATAATAAATTATCGATCGTAAAGAGCGAATGAATTTTCGCCTGGCTCTGAGTCCGCTTTTGTCCCGACGCACGCGAGAAAGATGCCACAAATATAGGAATTGAAAAGTATTATCCACCGTCGATACGCCTCGTGGAGAGACACAGTAAGAAAAGGGGTACACCGTTGAGTGCGCGTGGTTCCGCCTGCATCGTCCTCCTTTCAAATTAAAGACGGATTCCTTATCTCTCGAGTATAAATCCTTATCTCTCGAGTATAAACACGCGTTGGATTTTCCAAACAAAAGCACGCGAGAAGAATTGGGTGCAAGAAAAAGTCGGCCATTGTACCCCGTGGTGAGGACAACCCCCCCGCAGTGCCTCACCCGATTGTACGGCTTTTGACACTCGACGCGGTTCGAGTGCCTATTAAGAAGTGAGAAATTTTCGACTTGCGCGTTTCTCATCAGATCTTTGCGAGAACAACACCTATCGATTCCTTATGTTTCGCCGATGAAACTGACACCAAGAACGACGCATTCGGACCAAAATGAAGGAAATTCCATGGAATATCGATTTATATCATTTCAAGTTGACTTGACTTGGTTAAAAATAGTCCGATTTACATGAAATTTGGTATGATCGTCATCGGAAAAACATAAGGCACCCATCGGTGTCACTTCCATAACGATACGATAAAAAATAAAAAATTATTTTATTTCTCAAACAGGTATGAATTCTCGGCCGACCGCGACAAATCGAGGTCGGTGCCCCACTGTCGAGGGTGAAAATGTGAAGTATCCATTTCAGCGTATTAAGAAATTCTTTATTCTTAATCGCATCGATATGAAAGTGGCACCAATGGATTCCTTATGTTTTTCCGACGAAGATCATACTAAATTTTATGTAATTCGGACTATTTTTAACCAAGTCAAGTCAGCTTGAAATGATATAAATCGATATTCCATGGAATTTCCTTCATTATAGTCGGAATTACGTCGTTCTGGTGTCAGCTTCATCGGCGAAACATAAGGAATCGATAGGTGTTGTTCTCGCAAAGATCTGATGGGAAACGCGCAAGTCGAAGGTTTCTTACTTTTTAATAGGCACTCGAACCCCTTCAAGGGTCGAAAGCCATACAATACAATGAGGCACTGCGGGGGGGTTGTCCTCGCCACGGGGTGACAGGCCGCATCCTTTGGCAGGCGTTGCTTGAGAATCACCCTGTACCTGTACTAAAGGGGAATAGGCGAATATAACTCAATTTTCAACTTCAATAGTCTTTTATTTCGCACTTCCTTCTACCCTCGGATGGCCGGTTGGGTACCAGCTAGGAAATAGTGGGTGTTATAAATTTATTCTTTGATCTTAATAATGTCTTATTTGCATATTATAACCATCCTCTGCACAGTACTTATTTTTACCTTTGCTCGCACGACGTATGGGCTTAACAATGAAAGGGTTAAATGTTCAGTTTTGTCTTTTTTGTATCAATTAAATGCGTGTACATGAAATCCGTATGTTTTTGCAGAAAAAATATTTGTGAGCTTTTTGAAGCAACTACAAAGTAGACGTGGTTGTGTTCCATGCGAACCCGACATCGTCAGTTCGCACAATAGCGGAAAATTTTTACTTATCCACACCGACTGTAGAGCGTCGGCCGCTCTTTGGGTGTCGCGTTTCAAATTAATGAAAGGGCCAACGTATTGAAAAGTGTTGTTCGCAAAGTGAAACTGTTTCGACTGTGTACGAACTTGAAACTTTATTGTAATATAAGACTTGTTCTGAGACCGTTCGGGCAGGCGTCACGAGACGAAGAGACGCGATGCACGCTGGCACTCGCCTTCGGTTGTCTTTCGGCGAGCACCATGGCGATCTTAACACGCGGCGCGGAAGGACACATACATGTGACCATGCGCTGAGGTCCAGCACGGTAGTGGTTCCCATTCAGATGGGCGACTCAACATGCCGTCCCCGTTGAACAATCTCGTTCAACAGAATTGAGCGCGTAGGTGCGGTACGGAGGCTTGGCGCCGATTACAAACACGCAGAAGATTAAATTAACGCAACGTTGTGGCGGTAGGTTACAACTTATGAACTAGTACCTTATGTCTAAGAATAAAACATTGGTACAACTTTATTTACAATGAGGAGATTGCGCATCTATCGGAAGCGGCGCGATGCGCTTCACGCAATGCGCCGATGACGCCGTCGTCACCTGGATGCACGGCGGTGATTCTTTCAAGTGGCCAGCTCAACGGTGGCGTGGTGTCCTCGCGAACGACCACCAGCGTACCCAACGGAATGTTCCGGGCCTGACCTGTGTGTCAGTTCTTGCGAACCGTCTGCTCCTGTAAATGATTTCTCATTTTCTGGACGTGTTCCCAGGCTGATGAACGCCCGATCGGCACCGTGGAGAAATCGTAATCGAGGATACTTGTCAACGGGGCGCCAATGAGGAATTGCGTGGGGGTGAGCGCAGTCAGGTCGTGTGGGTCGCACGACATCGGTGTTATAGGGCGCGAATTGAGGACGAATTGATTCCCGTGAATGGACGCGCTTCCTTCACGCTTTCCGTCGTTGTGGATGATGCTCAGCAGCCCTTTTGGCGTTGGCTGATGCGTTGACCAGGATGTTGTCCCTGGCGAATAAAGTGCTCTGTTGCCACCGTCGAATTCGCCGGTCCTTGCGTTGGATGCAGCATCCTGTGCGCTGCTGTCTCCAGACTGTATTGGTGAAGATGCAGGATGCCACACTCCTGTGCAGCTGAATCCCCTCTGGCCGTGTGGATGCGGATGTAGGGCCTCGTGGAACGAGATCCGGCTCGAAGGACCAATTTATGTAGAGCGTCGGTCGAGCACCATGGCGATCTTTCCACGTGGCGCGGAAGGACACATACATGTGACCAATCAGATTGGCGACTCATCACCGACAGTACATAAAATCGTAAAGAAAAATGGTTTGGAGCCGTATAAACTATTTGATAGAGATTTTGGACTACGGATTGAATTTGCGATGCGGATACTGCTGAAAATGGAAGACAATGCACAGTTTGTACGAAACAAAATGATAACGGACGAATGTACGTATATTTTATACCAAGGGCATGGCATGCTATCAAAATAAGATAATAACAAGTACCGCGACTCGGTTTTAATATGGTGTGGTATTTTCAATCGAAAAATATATGGACCTTATTGTTTCGAAAGAAATGTAACAGGAGCAACATATTTAGAATTTCCGGAAAATGATGTGGATGATATTTTACACGATATGCCACTTGCTGAAGCGTAAAATTGATGGTTTCAACAAGACGGTACTGCAGCGATGAAAAGATGACTGGACTCATCATTTCCCAAGCAATGGATCGGTCGTGGTTTCATGAGTGCAGCATTAGGGATTGCAATCGGGTAAATCGGTTAAAATTTTTTTTTCACTGATAACGTAGTAGATATCGACCGAATTAATGAACGCATATATGTGCTACATTGCAATAGATAATTTATCGAATTACCAATAAAAATTTGGCGGGTTACCGGTAAATCGCGAGAAATACCCTCAAAACTAGGCCAAATTTTTATCGGTAATTCGATAAATTATTTATTGCAATGTAGCACATATATGCGTTCATTAATTCCGTCGATATCTACTACGTTATCAGTGAAAAAATATTTTAACCGATTTACCCGATTGCAATCCCTAATGCTGTACTCATGGAATTCGCATTTCGGGAGGCTGCCCCTCCACGTGGCCACCGTCATTGAAAATGCAACTCAATACGCGTCGGCAAAATGTTGATTCAACATCCTCCAACATCTCGGCTGGAACATTTTGACATGCTGCAATAATTCTTTGGGTTAAATCCGCTGTGTTTTCAACAGGCGTTTGAAACACTTGTTGCTTGATATACCCCCAAAGAAAAAAATCGCAGGCGAGAGGTCAGGGGATCGCGGTGGCCATGCTACTGCTCCATTGCGACCGATCCAGCGGTTGGGAAATGTCTCGTTCAGCCATGTCGTTACGATGTTCGCGTAATGTGCCGGAGCACCATCCTGTTGAAACCACAGGTTCCGTCTTTCTTCCGGTGACATATCGTGCAAAATATCTTCCAGATAATTTTTCAACATTTCTAAATACACTACTCCCGTTACATTTCCATTGAAAATATAGGGTCCATATATTTTCCGATTGAAAATACCACACCATACCAAAACTGACTGACGATACTGGTTATTATTTTCACGTATCCAATATGGATTTTCCGTGGCCCACATTCGTGAATTTTGATGGCATGCTAAACCATTTGTATAAAATATGCATTCGTCCGTTACCATGATCTTTCTGGCGAACTCTTGATCCTCTCCGAGATGCTGCAGTATCGACATCGAAAATTGATTCCGTGGTCCGTAATCTCTAAGAAATAGTTTGTGCTGCGTGCTCGGCTTATATGGCTTCAAACCATTTTTCTTTATGATTCTCTGAATCTTGGATTTGGATACGTCGGCATTTGCCGCCGCCTGACGAATTGAGGTTGTGGGGTGGACGTGGAATGCCGCCACAACATCAATTTCCTTCTCTTCTGTGTGGGTGGTCAGCCTATTTCTTCTGAGCGGACGAACACTCCCCGTCGCTTCGAATAACTGACAAATACGTTTTATCTGAAATAATACCAATTTCATGTAAGCGCATTTAATTGATACAAAAACGGCAAAACTGGATATTTAACCCTTTCATTGTTCAGACCATACGTCGTGCGTGCATGGATAAAATTATGTACTGTGCAGTGGTGAAAGGAACATTGCGGGAGAAGATTCTATCGTGACCAATTGGATCAGCGTTCTTACCAGATACAGGGTGATTTTGGAGCTACGCCCGTCAAAGGATGCGGTGGCCTGGTACCCCGTGGCGAGGACAACACGCCGCAGTGCGTCACCGAATTATATGGCTTTTGACCCTCGAAGCGGTTCAAGTGCCTATTAAGAAGTGAGAAATCTTCGACTCGCGCATTTCTTATCAGATCTTTGCGAAAACGACACCCATCGATTTCTTATGTTTCGCCGATGAAACTGACACCAAGAACGACGTATTCGGACCATAATGAAGGAAATTCCATGGAAAATCGATTTATATAACCTTTCAAGCTGACTTGACTTGGTTAAAAATAGTTCGATTTACATGAAATTTGGTATGATCGTCATCGGAAAAACATAAGGACTCCATTAGTGCCACTTTCATATGGATACGGTAAAGGATAAAGAATTATTTTATTTTTGAAACAGGTATGAACCCTCGGCCGACCGTAGCGAATTGAGGTCGGCGTCCCACAGTCATGGGGTAAAAATGTGAAATATCCATTACAGCGTAGTAAGAAATTCTTCATTCATTATCGTATCGATATGAAAGTGGTACCAAAGGATTCCTGGCGTTCTTCCGATTGGAATCATACCAAATGTCATGTAAATCGGGCTACTTTTACATAAGGAATACAAATTGCAAATTACGTCGTTCTTGGTGTCAGTTTCATCGGCGAAACATAAGGAATCGATAGGTGTCGTTTTTGCAAAGATCTCATGAGAAATGCGCAAGTCGAAGGTTTCTCACTTCTTAATAGGCACCCGAACCCCTTCGCGGGGCGAAAGCCATATAATTCGGTCAGGCACTGCGAGCGGTTGTCCTCGCCAAGAGGTACCAGGCCGCATCTCCTTAACGGGCGTTGCTCCAGAATTACCCTGTACTAGTTTTTCCATCTCTACACAATACCAAAGAGTTTCTTTTCACTGTACCAAGTCGCGTTATTTTGATAAACAGCGAAAGCGTTAACCTTTCGCTCCTAACGCCGAATATATCCGGCATTCACGAAACGACCCGTAGAGACACTTCGGATTCTTGACTTGTGTCCATTACGCGTAACACTGTGCGCCGTAGCGAAAAGGGTACACTCGTGGCGCGGGCTCCCGGTCGGTAGCGGCGCCCCCGCGGACCGGGGTGCCGTAGCAAAAGGGTTAAATATTCAGTACTTAACTGTATGTATTTCACTAAATGAAGATAAAGACTTACGGTTTGTGGGCTCGGTTTTTGTCGATCGGGATGTCGTTGATGGAACTCTGCGCTCACTAAACGGTACGATAAGCGTGCCTCCCCACGTAAAAGCACCAACTCCACCGTATCTTTCACTGTGAGATACATTTTGCAGGTACTGTTTCTCAGATGCGTTCGCGCCAAAAAACTGGTAAGTACTGTCAATGTCTAAAGACTTCTGATCCACAGACTGTTTCCTAACTCTGAGGAAAATTTGTCAAAAGATGCCATTGGCTCTTTCGAAAGAAAGGAACTTCTTCCTTATTGGTAGGAAATATCCATGGAGATGGTTAAAAGATGCAAAGGGGAAGTTTTTATGACAAACGAAAAAAAAAATTATAACACCCACCATTTCCTAACTGGGACCCATCCCGGTCATCTGAACGTAAAAGGAAATGCGAAATAAAATACTACTTCTTCCGTCCTACGGGACAAAGAAGACGGTAGGTTAGAATGAAGAGAAACTCATTTAATAATGTTTACGATTGGTAATTTAGTATTTTCGAGGGACAGTTCTTCGACATCTGTTGGGTTTCTACTTAGAAAGCAATCAAACATGCTGTTTTCTTGGCTTTCGACACCTTTCGCTCTGAGTTAATACATGTAGGTAGTGCTGCGTTGGTGGATGGTCGCCTCAGTACTTACGGATCGGAACGTACCGTTGTACCTGGCCACCGGCTCGCGGGATATTTCAGTCATAAACCGCGACCATGGAGAAACACTCCGGCCGATCAGGGTGTTTAATTTATGGGAACCAGATGTGGGATTTTTCTTTTCCCCTAGCTAAACTCTCTACGTTCGGCAGGCCATAACCCGTGCCCCACTATAATATAAATAAATTATAATAATGTCCGCAACGCTGACCGTGACGAAAATGAATCTTCTGGTCCACACGATGACAGAAAGAAGATGTTCCTATGTTACATAGAAGAATGTTTCCTTGGCAATGGGGTAGGAAACGAAATTACTCTGAAGAAGTGCCAGTACGTCTCGCGCTGAGACACAGTAGGAAAAGGGGTACACCGTTGAGTGCGCGTGGTTCAGGCCTGCATCGTCCTCCTTTCAAATTAAAGACGGATTCCTTATCTCTCGAGTATAAATCCTTATCTCTCGAGTATAAACACGCGTTGGATTTTCCAAACAAAAGCACGCGAGAAGAATTGGGTGCAAGAAAAAGTCGCTATGGAAGTGACACCGATGGGTGCCTTATGTTTTTCCGATGACGATCATACCAAATTTCATGTAAATCGGACTATTTTTAACCAAGTCAAATCAACTTGAAATGATATAAATCGATATTCCATGGAATTTCCTTCATTATGGTCCGAATACGTCGTTCTTGGTGTCAGTTTCATCGGCGAAACATAAGGAATCGATAGGTGTTGTTCTCGCAAAGATCTGATGAGAAACGCGCAAGTCGAAGATTTCTCACTCCCTATTAGGCACTCGAACTCCTTCGCGGGTGGAAAGCCATAAAATTCAGTCAGACACTGCGAGGGGTTGTCCTCGCCACGGGGTACCAGGCCGCCGCATCTCCTTCACGGGCGCTGCTCCTTAATTACCCTGTATCTGGTTAGGAAATAATATAATTCTTTATTCTTTATCGTATGGATATGGAAGTGTCGCGGATGGATTCCTTGGGGATTTCCGATGAAAATCATGCCAAATGTCGTGGAAATCGGACAACTTTTACATAGGGAATACAAATAGCTTGTGTCAAAGTAGTCCGATTTGCATGACATTTGGTATGATTTTCATCAGAAAAACATAAGGAATCCATTGGCACCACTTCCCTTTCGATACGACGAAGAAAAGAATTTCTTAATACGCTCAAATGGATATTTCACCCTCGACTGCGGAGGGTCGACTTCAATTCGCTACGTTCGGCCCAGGATTCGTACCTTTTTCCGAAAAAAGCCATAAAATGTGATGGGCACTGCGGGGTGTTGTCCTCGCCACGGGGTGACGGGCGCAGCACCAGTATCAGCCTGTACCTACCTTTTTAAGAAATAAAACAATTCGTTATTCCTTATCGTATGGATATGGAAGTGTCGCCGATGGATTCCTTGGGGATTTCCGATGAAAATCATTACAAATGTCGTGTAAATCGGACAACTTTTACATAGGGAATACAAATAGCTTGTGTCAAAGTAGTCCGATTTGCATGACATTTGGTATGATTTTCGTCAGAAAAGCATAAGGAATCCATTGGCACCACTTCCCTTTCGATACGACGAAGAAAAGAATTTCTTAATACGCTCAAATGGATATTTCACCCTCGACTGCGGAGGGTCGACTTCAATTCGCTACGTTCGGCCTAGGATTCTAACCTTTTTCCGGAAAAAAACCATAAAAATCGGGTGAGGCAATGCGAAGGTCTGTCCTCGCCACGGGGTACCAGCGCATCTCCTTGACGGGCGTTGCTCCAGAATTACCCTGTATCATTTGGGCAGTGTGTGACCCGACTACCCTCCGTGTAATTGGTCTGCGCGAAGTGGGGCGCAAGTTCGATCATTATCAGTACTCCTGCCCGAGAGGAATACGATTTACTTTAATTATAGTACATGTGTGTTTTGTAATAAAATGTTTCTATCGTCTCCTGAATGCAATAACTGGCATCCAGATATCTACGCTCCTACAATCCACCGTCAACACGGCTCGTGGAGTGACACAGGAAGAAAAGGGGTAGCCCGCTGTCGACGCGTGGTCCTCTCGAGTATAAACACGAGCTTCAATATCAGAACAAAAGCAAGCGGTAACGTATTCCGTGCGAGAGAAGGTGGGCATTGCTGTGAAGAGCAATGCTTCAAGAGAGCAGCCGTTTGTGAGGAATGCAAATCCGAATGGTTCTGATACAATCTGCTCCCTATGATTGAAATTTAGTCTAGCAACTTTCACTCCTCCTAACCTAACCAATCGAACTTGCATCCCTCCCAAAAGAACCGGCCATCCGAGCGTAGAAGCAAGTGCGAAATAAAAGTAACGGTGCGCTTCTCGATACCGCAGATGTACCTACCTAAGTAGCATTTCTGACGGAAAAAAATTGTCCAGCCTTTGGGCCTGGCGTAGACCTTTGGCAGGTAGGTATCTATTTCAAAAGGCAGTGCCACCCGTGGAGCCAGTAAAACCGTCCCCGGTCCGTGCTATACCAGACAGTTTTCTTCCAGTGAAAATCAGTAAATTTGCAAGCGCAATATCTTAAAAACCAGTGAAAATAAAGTGTATACATTAAAGCTTATTGAATTTGTCTTGGAACGCACTATCAACTCAGGTGTTCAAAAAAAATAGTTCCATTTGAAAAACCGAACTTGACCATCGTATCTTTTAAAATAGTAATCGATAAAAAAATTCGTTCGCGCTAATTAATTGGCCCCCTCGAACCATGCAATTCCCTATTTTTTTTATATTTTTATCTCCTATAGTTTAGGAGAAAACCGGCTGTCCAGTCTTAGATGGGACACCCTGTATATACCATTCACGGAAAACTAATGTCGGAGAGCTGGCGTTGGGGAGTTGGTTTGGCGGCTGACTCGTACCGCGGAGGTCTTGGGTTCGAGCCCCGTCGCCGGAGATTTCTGTTTTTTCATTTATATTAATATCTTAAATTAATATTTCCTTCCTTACCGACAGTGGTTGATACCACGCTCCAGAGTAGCCTTCACCCGCGGTTCCTCCTCGATGCACTTCTTCGGTATCGGTTCGGTTATCGATTGATTTGATATCGGTTCACACGCTATACACCCACTACTCCGCCATCTCTATGACGTCTCCGCCCGCCGCCGCCGCCGCCGCCGCCCACCGAACTCAAATTTTGGATTTCAAGGTCGGGGTGAGGGGTGGGGGAAACTCAAAAAAGTCAGGGGGAGAGTGGGGGAAACTCAAATTTGGGTTAGAACTGTCATAGCCCTACTACTGACGACGATCCATCGCTGGCTGCTCGATGTCTTCCAGCAAACACTCGAAATCCGCGTAGACGACGAACGGTACGCGTTCCTTGCGTTCGTGATGCTGGAACCGCAATATTTTCTCCTCTTCGGACGGTAATTGCACCGCGCACTCGTTCAAGCGCAGGCAATCCTCGGTGTGCCGCTGCAATCGCTTCGCCGAGGAGAAAAAGTTGAGGCACCTGAAACGTATACGTGAAAAAAATGTAAACGCTTCTTCTTCGTCTGTCACGTATCGCTCGAAATTTTGTTTTTGCTTTATTTTTCTTATTTGCTTACCTATCGCAAACGAATACATGATGTCCATGTTTGCTGAGTTGGCTGGAAATCAAGCGGGAGAGACTGCGGATGCACGCGAAATGGTACCGCTGCGAATCCTTTGGATCCTGGACCAGCAGCATGTTCGCGTGTCTTCCCTCCCGCTTGTTGCCGGATACGCGTAGCGGTACACAGCCATCGTCATTGGACCACAGGTAGATGTTCAAGGATACGTTGTTCGCCGTCTCGAACTTGTGCACCTGGTCCACGGACAAGGGGAGTCTCACACCATCCGTACGGAGCATCGTCGAGTAGGGCGGATACGACGTTATCCTGTCCCCGTTCGTATCAGCCGGAAACAAACTCGCAACGACCGACCACAAAAAGCATGTATTGTTGTTGCACCGAACGTTCACCACCGCTCTTTTTACCATGATCGCTCGCGGAAGCGGCACGTCGCACCCGGCACACAACGGATTATGCTGGTTTACGTTGATCAGAAGATTTTGTACTGCCCGTATGGTCCAGCCACTCTCGTGCCCCTGAAACTCCTCCATCGCGATCAACGACGAATCAACCACATGCGTCGCGTACCACTCGCGAACATTCGACGTCATAAAGAGTACTTGGTTACGCGTCGCAAAACTTTTTACGTCCGTCTCATCCCGCAACTCGTTAGCACAGTGTTCACCGACACGCTGCGATGCTCCCTAATAGCGTTCGTAACGCGAGAAATCACCGTTCGACGGGCATTCTGGAAGAATTTGCGCGGATCGACGGCTCCCACGTTTATCACCGCCCCGGTCAACAAACGTCCCTCGAACGCGATTTCCACTTCCTCCCACACGACCTTGGGTAACGTCGCTCCATCGGCGAGTCCACAACCTACTCGCGATAATCGTCGTCGCACTATCGCGCGCAATGTTTGTGTTCGCGCGAGCAACGACACCATCCGCTGCTTCTCCCACACCGGCACGCGTTCGCCTCGTTGATACGCGACGATGTGTCGTATCGCCTCGTCACACCTGTCCATCCAGCCGCGAAATTCCGCGGTGGTCCTCAAAAGCTCGGATATCCGAGACAACGTCAAAAACGCGTTCTTGAACGTTTCCATTTTTTTCCTTTATCACAATCACTGAATATACCGGACTCTATGTGGTTCCGCAACACGTTGTAAATTCAACCACGTACGTAAATTCACGTCAGGTTGTCGCATACGTATCGCTAACATTACCGGCTTTTTGGGGAATGACCATGTAATTTGTCGTCTCGGACGTTCACGAACGTGACATTGAAATCGACCGAGGGCCCATTCAACTCGTCTCGGACACTCGTGCACATAACACTGTAATTCGTTGTGTAGAAACGCATCTACAGGCATTACCGCTGTAGGACACAATCCCTCGTACACTTCCGTCAGGTTGTTATCGATATCGGGTAAGAGCATCAAGGGTGTACATGCAATCGCGGTAATGTATTTCTCTTTTTTAAGCCCCAAACTGTCCTTATCCCCCACAATGCATAACACCGTACACTCGCGAGCACTACCGTATCACGCTATATGTCGCATTACATCGCGCTGACCGCGTGTAAAAAATTCAACTCCGTAGTTAACAATACTGGTCCACGCGGCCTCGCACAATGATTGAATGTCCACGGTATCGCGAATCTTAAGCGTTTCTAGAATCACTGTTTCCGCATCCAGCTCACGAATATCAAATGACGTTGGAGTATGAGCACTTTCAAAACTCTCCTCGTCCGACGGTCGTCCGCTACTGTCAGTCAAGGTGCACGCGATTTATCTCGTGCGCGCTGCTAATTGTGATTTTCTGAAGTGGTTCTGTCTTTCTACTAATTCTGCTGTGCCTAAGCTTAGCTCGTGTGCTCATAAGGTGCTAGCCGCCGGCTCGCGCTTCTGAAACTATCCTAAAGTGCTAATTTAAGTGATTTCATTACTTCTGTCTTCGTCTTGATCCAGCTTACCGAGCCGTTACGTCTATCGTTTCGGAATTTTTGCCTCTGTTTTGCACCGCGGCTCGTGTCTCTGTGTCGTCATCGTCTCCAAAGGCATTATATACAGAAACGAAGGAGATCTATTGGCATTCGCTGAAATCTTCTTCCTACTTCATTGACTGGGTCAGCTGTGTACGATACAGGATGAATCGTTGCAAGAAATGCTAAAAAATTTTGCCCAAATCTGGTGCCTGCGCAGCCTGCGGCATAAGCAATGTTGTAACAGGTTCCAACCCACCGAGTATTTCACAGACTGGCTCATCATCTCGTAGTGTCAATGTGCCCTCTGTTCAAATTGATAGTCCCAACTCGTCGTCCGTTCGGGACATACTTGCCGATATCAACGGGAAACTCGGCGGGCTTGCTCAAGTGAATAGCAAACTGGATCAATGTCTCTCTGAATTCGCCCAGATGAGAGTCATTGTGGGGGATTTAAAAAACCGTGTCGATACCATCACTACATCGCATCAGTCTCTTGTTACGCGGAGCGCACAGCAGGAGCAGAGGATAGCGAATCTTGAAAACAAGATCGCGACCTTCCCCGAGGATATGCTTCCTCCGTCGCAGGACATGGCACGGCGTCTTGATAGTCTTGCGTCTGCCAATAGAGACTTTGAGATGATAATCACGGGTATCCCAGAGGTGCCGAACGAAAACCTGCAACATACTATTTCTTGCGTGGCCGCTGCTATCAGTGTTTCCTTCTCTCCATCCGATTTCGCCCACTTTACCAGAATCAGAGCTCAAGCGAATATGGCTTGGCCCATTACGGTGCGATTCCTATCCACTTTTACAAGGGACGCGTGGTTGATGGGCAAGAAGAATTGGAAGGACCTCTGGGCGTCGGACATTCATCCTTCATGGCCGAAAACGCTAGTTTTTATCAACGAGCGCTCCACTAAAGAAGAGAGACGCAGACTGGCGGAGGCCAAGGCCTTGGGCAAGACACATCAATGCAGTTACGTGTGGATGAAGCGGGGAGTTGTTTTCGTCAAAGTGAACCATAATTCGCGGCCGTTCAAATATACCTCGCCGCAGCAGTTTCCTCAAATGGTACAGTTGGGGCAGCAAACTGTCCCCAATACCTCCAACAAACAGGGCTTCTCATCTACGCAGCAGCTCTTCTCCGGTCCATTGGTTGGCTCGATGCAGGATCACTCTTCGCAGCCACAGCCACGGTCGCAGCCACAGCCACAGTCGCAGTACTTCGCACCTTCTCCTGCACACTCTGCCGTAACTCTCCCTCTTCTACAATGACGCTCTTCGCCAGGCCTTCAAAATCGCACAGGATCATACTTCCGGTCGGCTTCAACGGAATCATGCTCCTGGTCGTCAGAATCCAGCTCGCATAGTCCACTGCTGTCGACGCCTGCTACTACAGCCTCCATAGATGACGACTCTTCCGAATCTTCCGACTTGTCATCGGGTGACGCTTCGCTTTCTAACATTATTTCTGCGTACGCTAACCACTTGGTGATTGCCCACCTTAATGTAAGGTCACTCACCCTGCATTTCACGGATATTGTTGACTTGCTTGCGAAGTATAATTTTGATGTGTTGGCTTTATCCGAAACGTGGCTGCACGAGGGTATTCTCTCCTCGGCCCTTATAATATCCGGCTACTCATTGATACGTGTGGATAGGCATTCCGATTTTCTTCGCCGCGGTGGCGGCATCGCGGTGTATGTCAAGTCGAGCATCCGCTTTGACATCGTGTGTGATAGTGTCCCTATAATGTACAATTGTGACCCGCTTCTGGATATCGCTGGTATTTTATTAATGTTTAACCGCACTCGCGTGTTATTTCTGGCAGTATATCGCCCTCCAAGCTGCCACTCTGGGTCGCTTGACGCACTGCAATGCTGATCACCTTATTTGCTTGGGAGATTTTAATGTTAATATGAACTTGGCGAGCAATACGGACACGAGGCTCTTAATCCATTTTATGACTGTTCTCTCCCTTAAACAAATTATCACCCAACCTACGCGCATCACTGAATCTTCTTAGACACTTATTGATTTAATTATGCTATCTTGTGATCTTAAGTCGGCTGCGAGTGGTTTATTGGACGCTAGTCACATCAGTGACCACGCTTTAACGTACGCCGTACTTGATCTTCCTACGCCGTCGCGCTCGCACCAATATCTGCAACGAAGGAACTTAAAAGCGATACCGATCGATGAGTTTAATACGGCTCTCCAATGTATTGACTGGTCTCCTCTTTACGATGCTTCTTCGACTGACGAGAAAGCGAACCTCCTTCTTGCGATTATAACCTCACTTTTTGACCGTTTCGCGCCTATTGAGCAAATCTGGGTAACGAAACCTGCGTCGCCGTGGATGACGCCCAATATACATAGGTTCATTAAGATGCGTAACAGAGCGTTAGCCAAATTTAAAAGTTCCCACAGGGCACTACACTGGTCTAATTACAAACGCTGCGTAATCTCTGTACTTGTGCTATTCGGGCGGAAAAGCGTGCCTTCTTTCTTCACCTGTCTAATTCGACGCCTTCCTCTAGGCAATTCTGGCATTACATCTCTCTTTCCGGTCTTCACTCTCCTCGGCGACGCCCCTCCTCCGTTACATCCTTACACGACCCTAACCTTATTAACAATCATTTCCTCGACACTCTCCCCCCTACCAGCGTCCCGCCAGAGCTTGTCGCAAAATTTCTCTCCTCCTCCTCCGACAAATCCTTCTCCTTCTCTCCGTTCTCTCTCAACGACCTTTACATTGCGCTTAAGGGGGTAGACACGTCACGTGACCTGGCCGATTCGGCAGGTCGGTATTACAGCAGGTTTTTTCTGCACAGAAATGGTAATACCGATAGATCGACGATTGCCCGGTAAACGCGAGAGGGAGCTGTTTGCTATTTCCGTATTCTATTCTGAATAAGGAAAGAAATTCTCAGCTGTTGCGTTGTACTTATAAAAATTTAAACGGAAAGTCGGCTGGTACTACAAACGTAGAAAATTCATTGTACACTTTAATTACTTGAAATGTGCTTATGCTACAATATTCTACGTTAGAAGTAAGGAATTATAAGTGAAAAGGGAAAATAGATGAGGGGATGTCCCCAGAAAATGAAGTTTGTTAGATTAGACATTTTTTTACTAGCAAAGCACCGAAACAGAACATGAAATACACTTATTACACGTCCTATGCAGAAAACAGTTATGAACAAACATTATATATAAAATTGTACGGAATCGATTGACGTCACTTTTGCAAAGATCTGATTAGAAATTGCAGAACTCCAGATTCGTCACTGTTTAGCGTGCAACATTGTATAGTCCCGCTGGTTTCGAGCGTCGAAGCCCACGAAATTCAGGGACACACATGATTGTTGGCGAGCATCGCGTTTGACGACTCTAGCTAGAAAATCACGCCGTATGAATGCTAAGAAACGATAGTGTGAAGCGGCGTGCGTTTCAATTGCACATTGACAATATCGTAGATTCTAGGGCCTAGAATATTAGCTACGTATTACGAGGTTCTCCACCGGAGCACTACATTAATGAATTAAAAAATAAATGAATAGGTCAATTAGTTAAAATTAATGAACTGTGCATGATTTTAATGACGCCTAATTTAATTGCCCTTACAAACTGAATTACTAATTGTAATTAAAAGAATTTTTGACGTGCAACATGAAACTGCGCACGCAAAAGGTTGGGCTCGGATTATCGGGAAAGACCTACCCATCCCACCGTTTTGCTTTCTCGCTGCGAGCGAGGACCTTCGGGCCCCAGTAGACCACCCATTGACAGCCGAGAGCAATAAAACCGACGGGCCAGATAAAATGATATAAATGTGATAAAAGTATTACCAATGGAGTTTTTAGGGTTTCTCGATGAAAATGATGTCAGATATGGAGGAATTCGGTCCATTTTTAGTGAACGTAGTGTGTGTCCTAATCATGTATTCATAAAAAAAAATAGACCGAATTGCTTTGCGTCTCGACGCATGTTCGTGGACATAAACTCACCAATCCATCGGTAGTAACACTCTTATCAAGGTGTAATGAGAAATATGAACATTTTCATATTCAGTACTGGATGACTCAAGTCATCGTCGACCGAGGGTCTCTCGCTGGTGCGCTATTTCACTCGCACTCGATTTACGTCTTTCAATCTCCTTGTCAAGCGGTTCGGACGAGGGCCCTGATAAATGTGAATTTATTTGGGAAACCAAAGTCGCGTCATTCGTGACACCTACTCGCGAACAGATATATGTATGTACAAGAAAAAGCAATTCAATTTCCCGATGACTTGAAGCAACATTTCAATAGGTAAATGCATGAAAAGGTGGGATCAGGAATTCCCAACCAAGTGATGCATATGAAAGAACTGGCGATATTCAAGAATAGATTGTCGTCTAAATTTTACAATTAAAGTATTTGTTTGACATGAATATAAAGTTTGTCAGCAAAGTCTTTCTCGATTTGAGTTCTATATAAGGCTGACTTTCCTTCGCCATGAAAAGTCCCCTCTTGTCCTGCACGCTGGCAAGAAATCGACGCTCGAAACCAGGGGGGCCATACAATGTTGCGCGCTAAGCAGTGACAAATCTGCAGTTCTGCATTTCTAATCAGATCTTTGCGAAAGTGACGTCAGTCGATTCCTCATGTTTTCTCGATCAAATTGGCCCCAAAAATGATATAATTCGGACCAAAATTAAGGAAATTGCGTGAAAAATTGTTTGCAGAATTGAAAGCCCGTTTCCTTAAAAATAGTCCGATTTAAATTATTTTCGGTCAATTTAATCTGGAGAATGCCAGGAATCCATTTGTGGCACTTTCATATTGATACGATGAAAAATAAACAAATTCTGTTTCTTTATAATCGATGACACATCGCCGAGCACGGCGATCTCGCGCGGCTCGGGACACAAAGGTTCTCGTCGGTTATTCGAACTTCTAAGATCGTATTCAGAATTATTGGCCGGTGAGTTTCGTAACTAGGGGTGTGCGGTTACCCGATTTTTCGGGCTCGGGACGGGCCGGCAACTTTCGGGCGGGTTCGGGCGGGGTCCCGATACTTTCGTATTGCTCGAGATCCCGACAGTTTCGGGACCCCGAGACTCGATTCGGGCTACAAGCATAGCCGCCATGAGCGGACAATTTGATTTCAGGTCGGCTCGGCAAAACTCGCACGCGATCGGACGATATCGTTACCAGTAATAGATTAAAATTATTACCTGAGAACATAGAAAAATTATGTTTCTTACACGTTAATATGAAATAATAAAATATTCGCCTCCTGTATATTGTTGTTATTATGAAACATCCAGGAAATATTCCTTTTTGTATGCTTATAGTTCGTACGTTTTCTATTTTAAATCTCAACCTATCCGGAAAAAGATAATACCCTATATATTCCCTTTACATAAAGTACTAAGTATGAAGTATATTTTATTCAGATTTTAAAATATTGTCGATATAAAAATAGTCTTCTTCCCAAGTTCTGAACATGGTATTTATTTAAGTACGTATATGGACGTATTCAGTATTCACAGACTATTTGGTAGCAATGAAAATACATATATATGTAAATAAATAATAAGATACAAATTATGATTCAACAGGAGACAGAAAGGTAAAAACTTATCACTTTGGTATCGATATAAATGATAATTCTTTCCGTCTCGGTCCCCTCGTAATGGCTCTCGAGCCGATCGCGTCCGAGTTTTGCCCAGCCGACCTGAAATCAAATTGCCCGCTCATGGCGGTCATGCTTGGAGCCCGAATCGAGTCTCGGGATCCCGAAACCGTCGGGATCTCGAGCAATACGAAAGTATCGGGGTCCCGCCCGATCCCGCCCGAAATTTTCCGACCCGTCCCGAGAGCCGAGAATCCGAGCCGCGGGACGATCCGCACACTCCTATTCGTAACACGTATTCTCTCGTCATCGCAGAACACGAGTGAGCCAGAAGTGGTGGGGATAGCGCCAAGCTTCTGTCATGTATAGGCCAAACCGAGCTGCAGCGTAGAAATACAGGCATCAGAATAGGTGTGCCTCAGGCCTTAGCTCCGAAAAAATTCAGAAGCTTTATTGGTGAGAACATTGATTCTTTCTCGATAGCTTCATCTCGTATTGGTCTACGCATTACTTCGTGACGCACACAACTACATATGTACTACGCTAACAATAAGAATAAATAACAGCTACACGGCTACGTTCAGACGGGGCCGAGCAGCATTCCCGTTACCCCACCATATCCTTCGGTGGCTAGGGAACTCCAACTGACTAATCCACGATCGTCAGATGGTGATGGTTGATTTCTCCTCGATCGCTGTTCGCGAAAACGAATCGACCGGCCAATATATTTGAATACGACCTTAGGATAAAGATATAATGAAAGATGAAAAATTATTCGAAGCCAAATATGAAAGGCCTTCGAATAAACAAAGGAAACTAATAAATACCCGAAGCTAAATAAAATTTTAGATTTAGGGTACACACACCCTCCCCCCAAACCTCGTGTCGATCGGCCACTGGGGCCATTCGGAAGTATATTCTTTTAATTAAATAATGCCCATCTCTGCATAGGAGCGTAAAGAATTACAAAAAAAAATCAAGGTGTCAACTGTTGACCGATTTGGAGACTTTTCCTTGTTATATGTTATATACAATAGTCGGAATAATAATAATAAAAGCAATAATTGCAAATAATTGCTGTAACTTCCACATTCTGAAAATATGATATCAGTAAATCACTACTTCCAGTGTTATTAAAAAATTCCAATCTCTTTTTTTATTTGAAATAATGTGCCCATATAATTATAATATATATTCGGCAGCGGTGATGTATGTGTTACAGTAAAAGCGTGAATTTAGTAAATGTACCCAGTTTCCAGCAGTTTCTAGTCAATGTATGCCTAAAATGCATATAATCTTACCTACAATCGTCCAAAAATACATTCATTGACTGTATCACGCTTTTGCTGTGGCACATGTATCCAGCTAACGCTTCAGTTTTGCTATAATTCCACGTTGGCAGACCTCCCGAGTAGGCGCCATCTCGCATCCACTACCTGAACTAAATTTGTCACGTGACTTGCTCTGCATTATCGTCAATATGGCGGAACACGTATTTGGGAATGCAATCACGGGGATACGTTTTTCGTCCTCATATGAACAGATTTTAGGCTGGGTGACCTCATTCGAAAGAGGAAGGTTCGAGACAGTCCGCTCTGGTCATCGTTTGAGCCACAAAACTCTTTTAGTGACCTAAAAATACTTGGATTCTTGCGGGTGTATTTTGTCGACTTTTGCTCTACTTTGAACACTCATATTATTAGATATCAACACAATCTCGTCGAACCATGACCAGAGCGGGCTGCATTGAACCTTCCTCTTTCGATTGAGACCTCATCCAGCCCAAAATCTGCTCATATAAGGACGAAAAACGTATCCCCCCAAACCCATGTTTCGGGCACATTATCTGGGTATTACAGCGTGCTGCATTACCCGTGTCTACCCCCTTAAGAACATCAAACTTACTTCCGCCGGTCCAAATGACATTTCTATCACAATGGTCCTCTACTGCATTCCTCACTGTCTTGATCCGATTCTTCATATCTTTAATTCATCCTTATTTTCGGGCGCAGTCCCTACCATCTGGAAACATGCAATAGTTCATCCTATTCCAAAATCTCCTGCTTCTTCCAAGTCACCGACCTTAAGCTCGCTTCGTCCTATCTCATTAATACCGTTCCTTTCTAAACTTTTCGAAAGGTTGTGTTGTGGGCAGCTGCAGCACTTTGTGGAGCAGTGTGGTGTCCTGCCGCATCACCAGTCAGGTTTTCGACGAGTGTTCAGTACCACGACCTCAATGCTTCATATCTCTGATACTCTTCTGCGTGCACTGGATTTTGGGCGTTTGGCTGTCATTACGTCATTGGACTTTTCTAAAGCCTTCGACACGCTTGATCACGATCTGCTGATTGCCAAGTTGCATCATATTGGCCTTTCTTCGCTCGCGCTTAATTGGTTTCGCTCCTACCTATCTGCTCGCAGTCAGCAGGTCGTCGTCACTAATGCGTGTGGCTCTCTGTACTCTTCCTCGCGATGCATCCTGCGTGGTGTGCCTCAAGGATCTGTTTTTGGTCCACTCCTGTTCCTGATCTATGTTGCGGACCTTCTACACGTTCCCAAGTTTTCAGTCGCACATATGTATGCGGACGACTTGCAGCTTATTACTTCTGTTAGCGCTGCTCATGTCAACTCATCTACCGCTGAACTTGAACATGAGTTAGGGGATATATTGATTTGGACCGAATCGCATGGGCTTTCCCTTAACCCATCTAAGACCTCCCAGATTATAGTCTGTTCCCCTACTCGGCTAGCCAACCTCCCGCCTTTCTCTCTCTCCTTCGATTCAGCTAACATCGCCAAGCGGTTCTCTTAAAAGTCTTGGGCTCCGTTTTGATCCTCTTATAATTATGAAAATCATATTTCAGACCTTTGCCGTGCTGCCTATACCCGTCTCCGTATCCTTTACCCTTCACGTTATCTCCTTACTACTCAACAGAAGCTTCTCCTTTCTCAATCACTTATCATCTCTCTTTTCGATTATTGTGATGTTGTGTATGGTCCTCGTCTATCTGTCAGTCTTGCTTCCCGTGTCCAACTCGTTCAGAACTCCTGCCTCCGCTTCTCCTTCTGTGCTCGTAAATTTGACCACATCTCGCCTCTCCTGAAAAAATCCGGCTGGCTCCCAATGAGACAGAGATGGATTCTCCATCTCTGTTGCATTATTTATAAAATCCGTCGCGACTGCTCACCTCCTTACCTGTTTAACCTTCTTCCTACCAACGCTTCCTTTCATACAGCTCATGCTACTCGTTCGCAAGACATGCTATCCATCCCCTACCATCGTACTAACTACTTTCACGCCTCCTTCTCCTACGTCGCCCCCCATTATTATAACTCACTCCCCTCAATTTTTTGTAACACGTTGCACAGATTACAGCCATGGAAAAATTCGCGCAAGTAGAACGCGAATTGTTGGATCAATCTGCACGATTGATTTCCCGGGAAGAGTACCTCGCGTGGGAAGAACGGTGCAACGAGTGCATCGAATCTTTAGAAGAACAGAGCGGCGTAAAACGTCCTCGATTATCGATCGGTGTTCGACAATCCGTGGTTGCTCGAATTGCGCGGCTCGAAGGACTAAAATATTCGTTGCGCGGACGTTTCGTGCGCGAAGGTGCCGGACATTCGAGCGCAGGAATTTTGTGGCGCGAAATAGACGCTGCGTTCGATAGTCGCGTGTTAACTGGTGTAGTGCTAAATTCAAACTATATCGAGCCGCGCAACTTCCTTCAAGATGCGGGGACCATTGTGCTGGAGCATGTGCGGGGTGCTTTGAGGAAACATCGAAACCTCAAAGTAAACACGGTGTTCAACGGCGAATTTGTAGCGGGTGACAAGCATGCTTGCAAAAGCATCAACACCCGGAACTGCGAACTCTTCCGCACATCTGATCTACAGGAGTGGTACCAGCGATGCGTCGCCGAACCCACCCTGGCATCACTGGAAGAGTTCCAGGAACGCGACAGCGGATGGGCATTAGGGCCCTTTACACGGACGTTCCAGCGCGCGTTCCGGCACGCGTTCCGGCGCGTCACACGCCGCGCGGCACGCAAAAGTACGTGAACGCCGGAGCGACGCTCCTTCGTGCACGCCAGAAGGTTATACTCGCCACTACTTAGAGACAGCGAGTTCGGCCTGATATTTCTACGTCGACTCCATCTACATGTTTTTTCAACGATCCACCGCAGTGGTGTATTGTGTACTACCTGTTCGATGCATATGATAGATCTGCGAAACGATCGGCAAGACACGATCGCGATATATGTTCGCGAAAAGTATACGAATTCCTCGATATACCTGGCTAGTAGAGGATATCATAAATACTGTTACTGTAGGGTACACTGAAACATCTGTTTTTAGGAAGCTACATTTGGTTGACCTGAAGGTGCTACAAATTCTGGAAATGTTTTATGACTCAGTTATAACGACTGTAAAATTTTACAAGGGTACTTTAAAAAATGTCCAAATGTTTCCCCGACAATGCGATGGCAAATGAAATTGCATTTAACACATTCCCTGTTGTGACGATCATAATTATTACTATCAACGGCAATAATTTACCATGTCACTGCTTGTTTTAATATAAAAACTAATATTGATAGACAATACATACACATAGGTATGCAAGTGATGTTATACGTAAGATAAATGATGAAGAGATGTAATATGCAAGATGTTTTGAAGAAGGGGGTAGTCTTCTGATTGCTCGTGATGCAGGTCAAATTTTTCACCCACGCTCTTGCGTGGCGCGCAAGAAAGCACCACAGTCCTGCCCGCGTGCTAGAAAGCACCACGCTCCTGCCCGCGTGCTAGAAAGCACCACGCTCCTGCCCGCGTGCTAGAAAGCACCACGCTCCTGCCCGCGCTCCAACCTTGACTCCAGAAGAGTTTACATAAGAGACAGAAAAGGTAGTTAGAAAAGGAAAAAACGGCACTTGAAATCAGGCTCGTCGCGCGCCTCAGGATTTCAAACAGTGCAGAAATCCTGAGGCGCGCGACGAGCCTGGCAGCCGATCCTGGCAGCCAAGACTCCAGAGGCAACGCCGTCGATAAGCCGTGCCTCGATGGGTTTCGAGGACTTCGACCCTCGAGACCAGGGGGGCCGTACAATCTTGCCCCCTAAGACGTGGCGAATAGAAAATTCTACATTTCTCACCGGATCTTGGCGAAAGTGACGTGAATCGTTTCCTTATGTTTTCCCGATGAAAATGGTCCAAAAACGACACAAATCGGATTGTAATTAAGGAATCTTTGTAATAAATTGATTTCCATAATTTCGTTAAAAATAGTTCGATTTATATGAAAGTTGGTAGGCATAATTTTCATTTGAAAAACATGAGAAATCCATCGGTATCACTTCCATATCGATAGGATAAAGAATAAAGTAGTATACAGTTTTTCTGAAACAGGTATGAATCCTTGGCCGACCGCAGCGAATCGAGGTCGGCGACCCACAGTCGAGGGTGAAATATTCATTACAGCGTATTAAGAAATTCTTTATTCTTCATCGTATCGATATGAAAGTAACACTAATGGATTCCTGGCGTTCTCCCCATTAAAATTATCCAAAATGTCGTGCAAATCGGACTACTTTTACACAAACAATACAATTCATAAAAGGAGTAGGCATTCCATTGTCCGAACGATGACCAGAACGAGCAAAGAACCTAATAAAAAGAAAATAAATAGGGTAAAGACCCAATTACTGACACCTAACCAATTACTGTCACCTTAAGCTATTTTACTTACAATAACGAATAAATAAACTATAGTATATAATCTATAGTATAGATTATAGGTTGAATTACGTAATTCTTTTTTCGTATGAGTTTACAACGTTTATTTATTGGTTATTTTAAGGAAAATAGCTTAAGATGACAGTAATTGGTTAGGTGTCAGCAATTGGGTCTTTTACCCTATAAGGAAAGCAACCGTAATAAACGTACTAGCCAGGTATATCGAAGAATTCGTATACTTTTCGCGAACATATATCGCGATCGTGTCTTGCCGATCGTTTCGCAGATCGATCATATACATCGAACAGGTAGTACACAATACACCACTGCGGTGGATCGTGGAAAAAACATGTAGATGTCGACCGTAGAAATATCAGGCCGAACTCGCTGTCTCTAAGTAGTGGCGAGTCTAACCGTCTGGCGTGCACGAAGGAGCGTCGCTCCGGCGTTCACGTACTTTTGCGCGCCGCGCGGCGTGTGACGCGCCGGAACGCGCGCTGGAACGTCCGTGTAAAGGGCCCTATTGACGCGAATCCTCAACCTAACCGTCAATGTCAACAAATACAATCCGCTGCGCGCGGGATGCCACATCCAGTTGCCACGGGAATTGGTGCTAAAGAAAGCAACAATTAGCGTGCAATCCCCGGACAATGCATGCTTCGCGTGGGCAGTGGTCGCCGCTCTCCATCCTGCGGAAAGAAATCCCGATCGCCCAAGTTCATACCCCGACTATGCGTCCATATTAAATGTCCAGGGTATTGAGTTCCCGATGTCTCTGGGACATATCGGGAAGTTTGAACGGTTAAACGACATCTCCATCAACGTGTACAGCTTCGAGATGGAGATGGAGAAGCCGAAGGGATCGACAGTCTTCCCGCTGCGCCTCACCAGCCACAAGAGGGATCGGCATGTAAACTTGCTCTACACACCGAATCAAGAGCACGGTGATGTAGGACATTTTGTGTGGATCAAGAACTTGTCCAGGCTGGTGAGCGCGCAGCTGAGCAAAAACAAAGCAAAGAAATTCATCTGTGATCGGTACGTATAGAAAACTTGTGAAGTGTTAAAATGTCTCGCGAAACAAAATTAAAAAAAAAAATTAAGTTTTTGTAGATGTATGCACTACTTCGGATCTACCCAGAAGTTGGAGCTTCATTCGCTGGATTGCAGTAAGATGAATGATTGCGCCATCCTGCTGCCCAGTGAAGGAAACAACTTGCTGAGTTTCAGCAACCACGGTATGAAGGAGCGGCTCCCCTTCGTGGTGTATGCAGATCTGGAGTGTATCATTGAAAAAACAGAGGACAGTCACCGAATGGGTGATGTAGATAATAAATTACACACATATCAACATCATAAAGTGCATAGCATTGCATATTATATGCATTGCTCGTATGATACATCGCTATCGACGTATCGATGTCGCTGCGACGCGGATTGTGTTTCATGGTTCATAGACGAACTGAAAAAATTTGCAAACTTCGCCAAACCCATCTAGAGCAGTAATGTTCCCATGCTTGATTTAACCAACGAACAGTTTACGACATTTCACAATGCAACACACTGTCATATTTGCGAAGAACCATTCAAGGCTAGTGATATACGAGTTCGCGACCATTGCCATCTCTCCGGACGATTCAGAGGCCCAGCACATTCGGAGTGCAATTTAAATTATAAAAATGCGTTTTACATCCCCATAGTTTTCCATAATTTATCCGGCTACGATTCACATTTCATTATCGAGGAAATAGCTACCGCTTTTGAAGGTCACGTTGATGTATTGCCTATAACTAAAGAAAAGTATATTTCTTTCACAAAAAATGTCGACGATACGGCTGAATCAGACTCGCGAAATTATATTAAATTACGATTCATCGATTCGTACAAATTTCTCAATACCAGTCTCGACAAATTAGCATCTTTTCTGAGCACAGATCAATTAAAAATTTTACGATCCAAATTTGAAACATTATCCACCGAGGATTTCAATTTATTGACGCGAATAGGTGTCTTTCCGTATGAATACCTTGATTGCGCGAACAAGCTGCAGGATCCCTGCTTACCGCCGCGCGAATCATTCTACAGTTCGTTAACGGGCGAGACTGTATCAGAGACCGATTACGCGCATGCTGAGACTGTCTGGCAGCGTTTTGGGATTAGAACCTTGGGCGAATACAGCGACTTGTATTTGAAAACTGACGTCTTGTTATTGGCAGATATTTTTGAAAATTTTCGCAAAAGTTGTATCAAGAGTTATGGATTAGATTCAGCACATTATTATACTCTACCTGGTTTCACATGGGATGCCATGCTAAAACATACCAAAATTACATTTGAATTGCTCACAGACGTCGATATAGTCATGTTTATCGAACGTGGTATACGCGGGGGTTTAAGCCAATGTTCCGGAAGATACGCACATGCCAATAACAAGTACATGTCATCTTACGACGCATCGGAAGAGTCATCGTACTTGATGTACTTTGACGTGAACAATTTGTATGGATGGGCAATGTGTCAGCCCCTGCCACACGCTAAATTTCAATGGGTCGAAGATGCTGCAAACTTTGACGTGTCTTCAATCGCTTCCGATTCGCCTAACGGGATACATTCTCGAGGTAGATCTGGAATATCCGCAACGTCTGCACAACATTCATGCCGATCTACCGTTCTGCCCGACGCGTGCCAAACCACCTGGCAGCAGGCAGGACAAATTACTCGCGACGGTATATGATAAGCAGCGTTACGTTATTCATTATCGCAACCTGCAGCAGTGCGCGCATCACGGTCTTCGTATTACAAAGATACACCGCGTGCTCCAATTCGCTCAATCTCCCAGGCTCCGCGATTATATCGAACTAAATACACGGTTTACAACAGCCGCGACAAACGATTTCGAAAAAAATTTGTATAAATTGATGAACAACGCGGTATTCGGTAAGACTATGGAAAATGTGCGAAACCATGTGGATGTAAAACGTTTGACACATTGGGAAGTGCGATATGGCGCGGAGGCAATGATCGCGAAACCGAATTTCCACAGCAGAAGTGTTTTTTCGAAAAATTTAATAGCTGTTGAATTGCGAAAACTCGAGGTGAAATTCAACAAATCAATATACGTGGGTATGTGCATTCTGGACATATCAAAAATTTGTTTGTATGAATTCACCACGATTACATGTCTCCCCTGCACGCTCAAAATTGTAAAATTCTATACACCGACACTGACAGTCATATTTATCACATTCGTTGCGACGATATCTACGAGACCAAGAAACATAATATTGATAGATTCGACACAAGCGATTATCCCATCAACAATGCATATAATATGCCGCATGTAAATAAGAAGGTTCCAGGGCTGATGAAGGACGAAAATAACGGTGCGATAATGACCGAATTCGTAGGTCTTAGAGTGAAAATGTATGCACTTCGCGTAGACGGCAAAAAAGATACGAAAAAGGCGAAAGGCGTCAAGACCAACGTCATAGCCAGAACGATAACTTTCGACGAATACGCGCAGTGTTTGCAGAGGGAGATCGAAATGGTTCGCAGACAATCATGCATACGGTCTAAATTGCATAAAGTGTACACCATTTCGGAATCCAAAATCGCTCTAAGTCCATACGACGACAAACGGCATATCGTACCCGATTCGACCGACACTCTGCCCTGGGGATATTATAATATCCCGTTGTAAAATAGAAATTATTGTATATATTATAAATAGTGGAATTATTGTATAATATAAAATTGTTCGCAACTGTATAGAAATTGTTCGCAAATGTATAGAAATTATTATTGTATTTATTAACTCATTCATATAAATAGTGGCATTATTGCGTAATATAAATAGTGGAATTATTGCGTAATATAAAATTGTTCGCAACTGTATAGAAATTATTATTTTATTTATTAACTCATTCATATAAATAGCAAGATTAATTAGTAAAATTTTTAATTGTTTGCACATTTACATTTATGTATCATTGTATTTATTGAACCATGTATTATTATTTTACATTACATTATTTTTATTTATCCAAGAATTGTGTGATTTATCAAAGCCCAACCACTTGACGTACACCTTATTCCCCTTTCTATGCAACACTTTTTCCACTAGATACACATCAGGATCGTTGACGCGATGCAGCTCGTGTTCATAGAATCCTCCGGCAACAGGTTTTCGACCGGAATCGACCAGCAGATACGTCGCGGGATTAGTTGCCTGTACTTTGGCTATCTCGAACACCTCCGTTGTCCAATTCGGCGTATAGCCTTCATCGAAGATGTTTTTAAATTTGCTCACACGCACAAACTCGCCCAACTTGAATCTCGCTGGAGCAGCGATCTTTATGTTGCTGTACACGGTGGCTAGCAGCTTATCGGCGATCGCAGGGGTAACATCGCAAGGACGCATTCCGATGGTTCTATGTTTTCGTGCGTTATACTCTGCAAGTAGACGCGGTAGCGCATCGGTCCATCTGTAGGTTCCATTGAGTGCAAACATTTTCCACATATTGTTCCTCAAAGTTCGATTGAAACGTTCCACGACGGAGGCCTTCATTACCGAATACGTCGAATAATGATTAATGTCGTGCTTTGTAAAGAGTTTCTGCACATCGGCGTTGTAAAATTCTTTTCCTTGATCGGTTTGTAAATTTTTCGGATATCGATCTCTAAATATCTTTGCAAACGCTTTAGTCACCGCATCGCCACTTTTAGTCTTGAGCGGTAACGCCCACCCATACTTGCTCAGCACATCGATGACGGTGAGTATGTGGTGGTGACCCTGGTTGAATCGCGAGTATGGACGCATTTCTACAATGTCAGCTTGCCACAGATCATCGTATCCATGCACTATGACGCGCCTCCGTGGGAAATGTCTTCGAGCTGGAGCGTGCAATTCCTCAACGAGTTGTCGCTTTTTGTGGCTATGGTTTTCTTTACTCTTGGATTTCGATAATGGCTGCATGTTTGATCGCAGAGGTGTCTTGGACACGAATGATGCGATAATTATCGTGTACGTGCATTATGTGCTTCCCGTCAGTCCCAGAAAATTCTGGACAAGTTGCTGCCCCGTAGCAAAAGCGGTTATAGCCTCTTTAACTTTACGAATGTCATTGTCCGGCTGCGGGATAGAATTCAACGCCTGCGATATCTTTTGAACGCTGTTTTGCAACGTCAGCATATCTTTCTGAAACACGACCAGCTTCCTCTCTAATTCTTCCTGCTGCTCTCTCAAAAATTTAATGCTCTTGTAGTAATACTTTATTGTTTCCCCTCGGGGTTTACAATTCTTAACACTACTCTTACATTTAATCCTTAAACCTAAACGCCTTAATCTCTACTCCCCCCAATCCCGCTCGCACGCTCGCTCGCCCGCTCGCCCGCTCGCTCCCCCGCTTGCTCCCCCGCTCGCCTCTCCGTTCTCCCGCTCGCTCTCTCGCTCTCCCACCCCCGCCACGCACGCCCTTCCATCCCCTACCCACCCTAACCTCTGACCCCCGCTTCCGCTCGCCTCCTGTCTCTCACAATCCTTGCTCTTCCACTCTTCTACTGTAACCCCCCTCATTTCTTCCACCCTCCTTATCCATTCCTCTCCACTTCCCTCGTCACACAATACCTCCCTCACCACTTCCTGCCACCCCCTTTCCTTCCCCCATTCCGTACACACCTCCCACACGTGCTCCCACGTTTCCTCCCCCCATCCACACATCCTACACTTCCTCTCCTCCTCCTCCCTCCGATACCTCCCTCCTCTCATCTCATTCCCCAACCTGTACCTTGCCATTCTTCTCCACCCATTTTCCCCCCACCCCCTCTTCAAATATCCAGGCACCACCACTCCTTTTATCCTTCCATACCACCTATTATACCTGGACTTGCTTATCTTTTCCCATCTTTCCACATCCTCTCGCCTTCTTCACCTGCAAACCAGCTCCTCCCCCCTCAATTCTCCCCTCCCCTCACCAATTCCACTCCTTCCACTGTCCACCCTCTCTCCTCAAAAAATCCCTTTCTTTCCTCCTCCCATCCCCCCAACACCTTTCCCCTCCTCGCCCTACCTTTTAGCTCCTCCCAACAATCCCTCGCCAGCTCCCCCCCTGCCCCTCCTCTAACTTCCTCTCATATGTCCACGCCCTCATCCCCGCCCTTCCTTTCATCATATCCCTCCGCAACTCCTCCCTCACAAGATATCCTGGAGTACACCAATTCACCCCCAGCACCCATCTCAAATACCTCTCCTGCAACCCCTCCACCCCTTTCCTCTCTTTCCATCCCCATATCTCTACTCCATACCCCATCGTGGCCCACACCAATCTATCAAACAACCATACCCTTTTCCCCCAATTCTTCCCAAACTTCCTCTTCCCAATACCCCATACCTGCCCCATCACCGCCGCCGCTTTCTTCACCCTATCCCTCACTTGTGCCTCCTGCTCCCCATTCGCCATTAAGGTATACCCCAGATATGTGAACTCCTTCACCTCCTCCACCTCCTTTCCCTTCCATCTCCATACCACCTTCTTCCACCTCCCCCCCCCCCTTCCTACATCGCATCATCTTTGATTTTCCCACATAAAGCTGTAGCCCCTTCCCATCCATATACCTTTCCAGCCTCGCCATCATCCCCTTCATTCCCTCTTCATCCTCCGCCACACTGCCACATCATCGGCATACGCAAGGGTGTAAACCTTTTTACCCCCTAACCTCACCCCTCCCCATCCACCCTTTTCCAGCTCCTCATCCAAATCCGCCAAGAGCAACGTAAACAGGTTAGGGCTCAGTGGGCAACCCTGTCTTACTCCTCTAGCTGTCCAAAAAACCATCCCCATCTCGTCCCCCACCTTTACCCTACATACCGTTTCCTTCAGCACCTCCTCACATCTCTCCACTAGCCCCTCCCTCACTCCTCTCCTCCTCATCGCCTTTATTAACACCTCCCTGTCCACCGAGTCAAAGGCCGCCTTTAGGTCAATGAAGAATATCACCATCTTTCTCTCTTTCCTCGTCACCTGCCTATTCATCAGAAAATTCAACACATAAATGTTGTCTATGCAACCCCTTCCTCTCCTAAAGCCGGCCTGACTCGGTGGCAGCAACTTCTTCCCTTCTACCTCCTCTCTTAACCTTTCCGCCAACACAGACGCGTACACTTTGTACGCCGTCTGTGTCAGCGTCAACCCCCTGTAATCTTCTACCCTCTTTCCAGCCCCTCTCTTAACTACCGGTACCACTACCCCTTCCCTCCATTCCTCCACCCATCCTTCCCCCTTCCACACCCTATTACAAATATCCCATAACCACTCCTCCACCTCTATCCCACCATACTTCCACACCTCATTTGTTATACCATCTCCCCCTCCTGCCTTCCAATCCTTCAGATTCCTTACCACCCTCCTCACCTCCTCTTTACTTAAGTCTCTCTCCTCGTCCTCCACCCTCCTTCTTTCCCCCCCTTTTCTCACCCCCCACTCTACTCCTCCTAGTAGCCCCCTAAAATAGTCCTCCCACTCCTCCATTCTAATCCCCTCCTCCACCCTCCTTCTTCTCCCCCTCTCACTATTTACTACTCTCCACACCTGCCCCTCTGTCTTCACCACCTCTGTCTCCCTCTCCCACCTTTCTACCTCCTTCCTCTTTTTCCCCTCACACATAATCTTATAGTCCTTTTTCTTTTTCCTATATTCTTTCCCGTCTCCTCCCTCCCTTCTCCATCGCCTCAACTCCCTTCTTACCTTCCATTTCTCCTCCTTACATTCCTTATCCCACCAACCTCTCCGTCCCACCCTCTCCCCTCTTTGCCCCACCTTCTTTATCACCTTCTTTTATCCTGTCCCTCAACTCCCTCCATTCTTCCTGGATTCCTCCGCCTCCTCCCTCCCTCTTACCAAATGTCCTTATGAACTCCTCTCTTCCCTTTTCTGTCCAGTTTCCCCTTGCTACCCCTCTTCCCTCCCCCGTTTTCCCCCTACTACCCCCTTCCTGCCCTCCCCCTCAACCATACCACCACTGGGTGATGGTCCGACTCCACCCATTCCGCCACTTCCATTCTCTCCACTCTTTCCCTCGTATCCTCGTTCCCTATCACATCTGCCTCTCTCTCTATCTTCCACTTCCCTCTTCTCTCCTCCTCCGTGAGGTCATCCTCAATCCTCTCCTTCCCGACCTTCAACTTTTTCCTTGCCTCCATAACTTTCCTTTTTTCCTCCCTTCCCGCCAACTTCACTAGCACCATTCCTCTGCCATCCCCTCCCGCTTTTCCTATCCTTGTCACATCCTTCATACTCACCCCCTCCAGCCCCATCCTGTCCCAATGCTTCTTCACCCCCTCCTCCACATCCCCTCCTTCCCACCCCAATCTCCTTATTATTACATTGTTCCTCCTTCCCTCTCTATCCTTCTTATCCTGCATTACCTCTATCCTTCTCAGCCTTATTTTGCATTCCTCCACCTGTCCCTCCTCCACCCCTTCCTTACCCTGTCCTCCTCCTTTCTCCCAGCTCTCCACCTTCTCTATCACTTCCAACATCCTTCTGTCCCTTCCTTCCAACTTTTCCAACTTTTCCTCCAATCCTTCTCTCCTCGCCTTCTCTTCCCTCATCCACTCTTCCCACTTCCTTCTTTCCCCTCTCCATTCCTCCTCCATCATTCTTCTTTCCTCCCTCTCTTTCCTCATCTCCTCTTTCATCTCCCTTATCTCCCTTATTAACTCCATCATCAATCCTTCCATACCCCCTCCCCCCTGCTCCTCCCCGTCTTTGCCCCCTTTTACCGGTGACCTTTCCGTTTTGCCACTCTTTTTAAACCCTCGCCACCCCTTTCTTTCTGAATTCCCCACCTCCTCCTCTCTTGCTCTCTTTTTTCCCATACCACTCTCCATGCTCCCTATACTGCTCCCCACACTACTTCCACTGTCCTTCCTATTCCTTTCCTTTATCGCTTCACTCCCCTTGTCCTCCCTCCCCCCTCTTCCTCCCTTCTCCCCCTGACTGCCCTTCTCCCCCAGACCCTCCAGCCCCAATCCCACCGAAATTCCCTTTCAACATTCTCCACTATCCTTTTCCCCCGTTTAAAAATTCCCGCCTTCTCTGCCGACACCTCTACCTCCTTTCCTCTCCGACAGGTGTCACCCCTTGCACCTATCCTTGCTCCTTCCCGCCACACTTCTCTCACCACTATCCCTAACCTCCAAACCTTCCCTTCTCCCTTCTATATCTCTGTCACCGTTACTCCTAGCCCTTTCCCTCTTATCCCTATCCTTTCCACACCTCTCCCTTCACCTCTACACTCGCACTCCACTCCCCTTTTCACCTTCTCTCTACGCTTTCTCTACACCACACACACCACTCGCTTCCAACACACCTTTCACCCAACGCGACCGGAAACGGAAGTCCGTAATGCTCTTTTCCACGTATAGTTTATTGACGGCATCGGTGTCGGCCACCGGCTGAGCTACGCGTCGTATCTTGCGTGATTTTGCATCAAAGTCGGCACCAACCACGCAAAGAGCGTTATCTCGCATGTAATTTCGAAGCACACCGTTCCATTTGTAATATTCCATTCTAGCTGCTCCACTCTTCTCGAGCGATACCCCAAACTTGTTGATCGGCATCTCGACGCATACTATGCACATCATCGGGGTGCGGTTTAACTGATATAATGAGGCCTATCTCGCGGAGTTCCTCGTGAATAGATAGAATTTCAGGATCATGAGAGTTGTTACCCGCCTAACCTGACGATTCCAGCAAACGCAACCGATCCACCAGCTCGTTCGGATCGTCCCAGTGCACGTAATCGATCTTGTTATCGTTTCCCACTATGGTTCGCGGTCTCCTTAGACCTTTCGGTGCATACAGTATCGTCAGGAATTCTCTTGAAAATCAGTTCGTAAAGGCCGACTGTTCCTCTGTATTTTACACCATCTATGATTATATTGTCATCCTTGTCCATATCGAAAGCCTTATCCCCAAGCATGGGTGTACTATCGTCAAAGTATACGCCGTACACATAGTCAATTGATGTATTCTTATCACCACTTAGGATTGCGCTCATGTATTTTTGCCCCAGCGGACCGAAATGGCTGCGAAACATTTCTTGTCCCTCGGGTGTTTGGAGTTGTTGCCTAACAGATGTTGCCAACGGCTCGTTGGAACCAGTTTCGAAAACGTCATCATCAATGGTTGAGAGCGATTGTACACGAGGAAATGTATTTATTGGCGCGGGAGGAACGGGAGACTCGTTTGATGTAACATTATGCCGTTTCCGCTTCGATTCAACCGGTGTGGAGGTTACGGGTGAATATTCCGATAATGTGTGTCGTTTCCTCTTTGCCTAACGCGATGTGTTCCCTTTCGATGGGATTTTTGTTTTAGGCGTTAATGTTTCATTCTCTTCAACGTCTGTGCTCATCAGCGGTGATGTGTCAGCTTCTGTCGCTGCGGTATGTTCCGCAATATGCTTTAAGGGTTCGACGATAGGTTTGAAGTATCTCTCCAACGCGACATCTTCCTCCATCTTGCCAGTCTTCAAAGCCTGATATTTCCGGCGAATGGCTTCGCTGGTTTTTGCAATTTCCTTCGCTATTCTCTCGCGATCCTTAATCTCCAGACTATCGATATCAATCATCGTTGTACCGCAGATGTTGCTTTCCCATCGACGTGTTGATGACAATTGACCATCTCACCGTACGGCAAACTCGTTAAATCCCTTTCTATAACGTCCATTGGACATCGCGCTATCCTTGTCTATCACCGCGAAACCATACTCCCGTTGCCAACAATTACGACACAAAGCGCAGAAATCCTCGTAAGTCATGTCAGTGTTTACGTGATCGTTGTACACATGTTTCAAGTTGGTACCATCCTGCTTAAACAGAATCAACAGATTCGCATTGTCGCGTATAAGATGTTTAGGAATCTTTGCATACGTTTGACAGAGATAGAAACAATCAACGTTCGAGTGGCGCCCCATTGCAAAGTATTCCATTATCGTATCTTGCTTGTCGCATGCCACGTTATCAAAGATAAAAATAGAATTCGGAAGCGATTCGTTTGGTGGGATGACGTCACTGTTATTCGAAAACGTAAAGTAGCCAATTTCATCTATCGGAGTCAATAAATTCTCCAAATACTGATATTTCGGCTGTTGCAACGACTTGGAATACACGTACACGTTCTCGAAGCGAACGCTGTGTGGACTTTCCAACATGCTCACCAGCACGTTAGTCTTTCCACACTTTGATGTACCGCAAATTAGGCAGCGGATAGTGTTTGGTAGCATGCTACCATGTCTGCGTCTTGTTTTCGGGGACATCATTTGCGATTTATCCTCAAAATTTGTCACGCGTATCGTTACAGGTTGTTGCACGAATCGCATCCTCTCCGTGAACTGTGAAAAATGATTTTGCTACATCGAAGCGGCGACGCGCCCTATTTATAAGTCCGCGCCGAAACACGACAGCTCAGTATTCATAATGCGTCTGATCCTGTTGGATAATTGCGATTTTCAAGACCTAACCTCTGAGCAGTTGAAATATATAACAAAGATTATTCTACTGCGCGAGTTTGGCAGACACATTGACCAGTTGTGGGACCGACTTCCGGAGCATATAAAAGCCGATTCTGAGGTTCAGCAGCATCGTCGGTGCTGGGAACATTATAACCGCCCTTGGCAGCGAACGCATATCGACGGTCCAGCACCATTGATTAAAAACTGTAGCAAATGTCACCGACGAGAGTAAAGAAAGGCTGTGGTCTGTTAAATCGGGCGATAAACGCGCTACCTATCGAATTACATATCCCGGGATACCAGTTTTGCGGTCCAGGAACTCATCTGATAAAACGATTGGCTAGAGGTGATCGAGGCTTCAATCCGTTGGACGCAGCGTGTCGCGAACACGATATTGCGTATTCGCGTAGCATCGACCTCGGTGAAAGGCACGCGGCAGATAAAGTTCTCGCTGACAAAGCGCGAAAATGCATCGTTGCGCGAGACTCGACTCTGGGTGAAAGAGGTGCTGCTACAGCTATTTGGGCAGCTATGAAGGCCAAGACGAAAATCGGAATGGGGATGAAAACAAAAACCCGCAAAAGGACTCCAAAGAGAGCATCGCAAAAGCGGATTCTTCCGGTGGCAAAACGGGGTGGTATATTACCACTTCTCCCGCTGCTAGGTGTTCTCGGATCGTTAGCTGGCGGAGCGGCGGGGATCGCCAAGGCGGTAAACGATAATAAGGCGGCGCAGTATCAGCTGCAGGAAATACAACGTCATAATCGCTCCATGGAAGGCCGTGGACTCTATCTCACGCCATACAAGCGTGGACAGGGAATATCGAAAAGAAAAAAAAACGCCGAAAAGAAAATAAAAATACCTGCGGGCCTAACTACCGATGCGAAATTGGAGGAGTTGGAAAAACGTATGCGTATTCCATTCTTTAGAGGTGTTTTTATGCGCAATGCACTACCAGCCGGAGGAGTACGTCGAAACGAGAGCGGTATCGTAAATTTGGACAATGTCTAGGGGCCGGGGACTCATTGGGTGGCGTATGCGAAGAGAGGGTGTCGAGCTATATATTTCAACAGCTTTGGGAATCTTCGACCGCCTAAGGAATTGGTACAATATCTGGATAAAGATACTGTGAAAATTGAATACAATCGAACGTCTTATCAGAAGTACAATCGGCTCCATATCAACACTACACAGTACAAAACTACACAAGCAATTTAGGACACGTCAGAATAGTGCACAGAAAGTAGTGCACATACAATTTATTACACATTCGTTTTTATAGTGCACATACAATTTAGGACACACGAGATTTAGGACACATACAATTTAGGACACATGCGATTTAGGACACTTACAATTTAGGACACATGTGATTTAGGACACATGCAATTTAGGACACATGCGATTTAAAACACAATCGAATTTGTAGTGCACATACAATTTAGGACACATACGATTTAGGACCCATACAATTTAGGACACATGCGATTTAAAACACATACAATTTAGGTCACATGTGATTTACTTTCTATGCACTATTCTGATGTGTCCTAAATTGCTTGTGTAGTTTTGTACTGTGTAGTTTTGATATGGAGCCGTACAATCAGAGCAATTGTGGACAACTATGTCTACGCTTTCTACACCAAATTTAAGGATTGACTTCCCACCACTATGATTCAGTACTAGTCGAGCCGTGCAGCTCTGAATATGTCGCTAACATTCACTCTAACCGGCAAGAGCAGCACCCTCACGGTGAGCTACTTTCCACCCATAGATTTGAGCGACGATGATTACGAGCTTGGCCTAACAACCATTGAAACTTATTATACAATACCGAACATCGACTGGAGCAACGATAACTTCTACTTCGTCGTAAACTATGACTTCAAAAACAGCAGTGTTGATACCACTCCTGAAACTATTAGGATTCCACACGGTTCCTACGAACTAGACGCCATTGCCATGTATTTGAGGCAGCGATTACTCGAGCGGTATCCTAAAAATCTCGATGACACCAGCAATGGTGACAACGATGCGTATCCTATAGTGTTGCGTCCCAACAACAACACCATGAAATGCGAGCTGTACTGCTCATTCGCCGTAGATTTTACGAAGCGCAATAACATTGGATCGCTACTAGGATTCTCAACGAATCGGATATTAGAACCAGGACAGTGGCACGAATCAGACGATCCAATTAATATCATGAACGTGAACATTATCCGCGTAGAATGTAGCGTGACCGCTGGCGCGTACAACAATGGCAAACGTGTACATACGATACATGAATTTTCTCCGAGAGTTCCACCAGGATATAAGATATCGGAAACGCCCGCACAGATCATTTACCTTCCAATCACCGCACAGGTAATTACGGATCTAACGATACGCGTTGTGGATCAAGACGGACGGTTGCTAGATTTTGGAGGTGAAGAGATTACCATCAGACTGCACGTGCGACGACGGTGATAATACGTGTGGTGCGAAAGAGATGCTTGTGTTGAACGACTACAGAAACTCGTTTCTTCCAAGTGAAATTGTTTACAACAACAACAACAACTGCAACAGCTCTGATCACGCTAAAAAGAAGAGGCTCAGTGCTGCGAACAATGCATTTTTGAGATCATTGGGATTCATTGTGCGCATATAAGTTGAAAAAAATGGCTGACATTCTAAGCATTGGAGGGAAGCCGACGTTTGATGATCGCATCGTCAAGCTTGAGACTCACACATACAACCCGTACATCAACACAACGTTTGGATACAGCGATGAGATAAGAATACCCATACAACAGCAGGATTTATACAAATTACCGTGTGAAAGTTTCCTCTATGTGGAGGGGAAATTGAAGATAAATAAACAAAACGATGCGTTAACAGTGATATTGGGAAATAATTGTGTGGCGTTCTTATTCGATGAGATTCGATACGAGCTGAACGGCGTGGAGATTGATCATAACAGAAACGTTGGAATAACTCGCACGCTTAAGAATTATGTATCGCTGACATCTGACGAAGACAAAAATATGGAGAATGCCGGATGGGGCTTGAAATGACGCGATGGGCTAATAGTGAAAAATTATTTCAATTTTTGCATCCCACTCAAATATTTACTGGGATTTTGCGAGGACTACAAACGCATAATTATTAATGCGCGTCACGAATTGATTTTAATACGATCGCGCAACGACAACAATGCTCTGATAGGATCACCGATGTTGGAACAAGAAATTAAATTACTTAAAGTGCAATGGCGGATGCCTCATGTGACGCTGAACGACCTTAATAAGCTATCGTTGCTACGTACTTTGGAAAGTGGACAAAACCTGAGCATTTGTTTTCAATCGTGGGATCTGTACGAGTATCCTCTGTTACAGAGCACGACCAAGCATTCGTGGGCCGTGAAGGCATCTGCGCTGCTGCAGAAGTCGCGATGTGTGATCCTTGTTCTACAGACTGGTCGAAAGAATGTGATGACTGAAGATGTTACTAAGTTCAACAACTGTAAATTGACCAATGTAAAACTTTTTCCCAACTCGGAATTTTACCCATATGATGACATGAACTTGGACTTTGACAAGAATAAGCACGCCATCTTGTATCACATGTATACGCAATTCGGTAAATCGTATTATGGACATAGTTGCAACGAAACATTATTCACCGTGGCTGAATTTTTACAATTTGGTCCCCTCGTGGTAATTGATTGCTCGCGACAAAATGAGTCGATCAAGAATGGCACCGTGGACGTGCGCATACAATTCGAGTGTAAAGAGAATGTGCCGGTAAATACTACGGCCTACTGTCTGATTCTGCACGATCGGGTGGTTGAATACAATCCGCTGACAAACGTGGTGCGCAAAATCAATTAAATTGCCACGCTACTTGCCTGCCCTCCCATGTGTCAAAATCATACAAAAATTTCATCGTGAAAATCGAGATGCTTTACGAGAAAGACTGCATTCTCCCGTCTGTCTTGGAAGCGAGCGGACCTCTAAATTGTGCCGATAATGGCTGCACCAACATTTGTTGACCTGCAAGGGTTCATCGTTGATGGAAGATTTGTCGTGAAGGAAGTGGTTGTCCTACGAAAGGGAACAATTCTCTCGCACTATATTTTCGGGAGTTCGACGCCGCAATATCTTCTTACAAAATCCGACAAATCAAGCATCCGGTGGTTGGTGGCAAAACATCATGGACTACGGTGGGACAATGGAGTCGTTCGGTGCAGTATGGCTAAACAGCTAATTTCGAAAGCTGTAGCTGATGCAATCGACGAAGAAGATGACGCATCCCATATCGTATACGTTATAGGGTTGCAGAAACGCGACTGGCTTGCGGATTTCCTCGATGAAAATACGAGAGCGGACGTGGTCATCGAGACGCTGGACATTGACTACGAGGATATTAAATCTCTAAATAAGCAAAATGTAGTTAATACTCTGCGATGTAGCAGACACGCAAAGCATTGTGCCTTGCAAAATGTATTTAAAATATTCAACTGGTGGTCTAAACGCCAGAGAGAAATTCATAAATAAAATATAATCAGTTTTTAATGCATAAATGTTTTTCCTTCACCCTCCCCAACCTCCTATATACGATTATGCTAGATTAAGACGATAGTTATAATTATTATGCAGAAGTGGTTCGATTCACGTTCAGAGTGATACGATTCATGTTCAGAGTGGTACAATTCACGTTCAGAGTGGTACGATTCACGTTCGATTTACGTTCAAAGCCGTTCAATACCCGTTCGATACACGTTCCAAGTGGTACGATTCACGTTCGATTCACGTTCAAAGCCGTTCAATACCCGTTCGATACACGTTCCAAGCCGTTCAATACCCGTTCGATTCACGTTCAAAGCCGTTCAATACCCGTTTGATACACGTTCGATTTACCTACAATGGTATCGGCGCACTGGATCGGTCAGATTAAAACAATTATTATCTTAATAAATTAAAATAGTAAATCAAAGCTATTTTGCAATTAATTAATTATATATATTAGTTTCCGACGTTTCGATCTTGGTTTAGATCATCTTCAAGGAAAGTTAAAAACATATATAAAATACTACGTATGCTATTGAAAATAAGTCACCGTGCTCTGGCACAACGTGTGACTCGCGAGTCGGTTGGAATAAGACTAAGGTAAACCGTGAACAAAACATCTGCTTTTAGAAGGTGAAAAAGGGTGAATACCGTTGACAGTTATAAACATATCTAAAACCCCCGAAATTCAAAATTAAAGGATATACAGTCTACAGTAACCAAACATTCTTGCTCATATGGTGTGTTATACAGGGTGTCCCAAAAATGCTGCGGTTCCTTGAAGGGGGTGATTCAGGGGGTGATTGCAAACAACTTTTTCCTTTGCGAAAATTCTCTCCGAGGTTTCGTTAACGAGATAATAACAAAAAGCACCGACCAATCAGAGCGCCAGCCTTCCGCTGGAGCTCCCGCGCCAGCGTGGCCGCGCGCCGGGCCGCGCTGCGACTACGAACAAGCATGGCGACATGCACCGAAGGAAATTGCGTAGAATAGCAAATGAAAAAGATGTAACAAAAAAATCGAAACTTTTGCCATGGTTTGTTTGGCATTTAAAGTGAACAATCAAAAAAGGATAAATGCATGAAAATCACGTGTAACGTAAAAAGACGAATACACAGTTGTTTTTTTTTTTTTTTAGAAGAATCAAAAATAATAATTATTTGGAGTGAGAGGATAAGGAACACGTAAATTTCCTCTTTTAATAACGTACAAACGAAAAGGTAATGCAACAGGGAACGAGTGAAAAGTGATCATAGTTCGTTATTGTGATAAAAATCCGTAGTTCAGTAACGGCCAACACTGTTGTTGATAATGAATAAATCCGTTTAAAAACTGCGAAGAAAAATTTACGTACGGAAATTTGGAGAATTGTCGCCGGAAATAAGCCACAGCCTGCGTTAGGCTTAAAAAATAATAGTCGCCAATAATGTAACTAAAACTCACCCTTTCGGAAATTCACCTGCAGCTTAAAAACCTGTGTCACTAGGTCACTGAACCGATCCTGCTCATCGACAGACGCGCCGAGTGCACAGCTGATCTCAGGTACACGACAACATCCAAAGTTAAGGGTCGCAGCGTCAAGTGCGTCCGGGTTAATGCACCGAATATTCACTTCACTGCACGCCTACTAACACTGACCACTTAATTTATTATTCATGGAACGTGTTGTTCCTACGTTATAAAAATTATTATTATTATTATTATTATTATTATTATTATTAACGGGAAACCCTTTAGTGTACAGAGATACAACTTAAAAAATATATATATAAAATTATAACATAAAATAAAATAAAATAATATAAATAAAATAACAGAGATAACAGAGATAAATTACGTTGAGATAATAATTGTTAACATAACATAACATAAAATAAACTGTTTCAATAATACATTTAACAGTCTGCCTGTAGTTGCCTTATCACGACTCAAGAGAAAGTTTAGGTTGTTGTGATAGAAGATGCCTAAATAGTCGCGTACGAAACCGGTCAAGCGAACCTGTAAACAGGTCTAAGGCAGCACAGCACCGATTCCACTCTTCCATCGCACGGTTTAGTGGGTCCACGGTGTAGTGTGAATAGGCAGGAACTCTCGGTACAAAGAGAGGTCTCGGACGCAAAGACCTTTGAGGGGCATGATAACAAACCAATGCCACAAGCTCATGACAATTAATATGACCATGGATTACCTTATAGAGGAAGAGCAGATCAGAACAGACACGACGATACGTTAGAGAGGTAAGCCTTATCGTCTGTAAGGCAGGACCATAATCATGATCGCAAAACCGCATAGGGCTACCGGATAACCTCATAGCTAGCCTCAGGTACTTGTGTTGGACCCTCTCGATTAAGCTAATATATAGCTTATGTTTTGTGTTCCAAATTACCGTTGCATATTCTAACTGTGGTCTCACAAGCGCCACATATAACAACTTAAGCGTTCTGGACTGCCTAAAATTCTTAGCAACTCGAGCAATAAACCCGAGGGTTTTCATAGCCTTGCAAGAGATCTTCCGGTAGTGGTTTCGGAAATCAAGCCCAGTAGCGAACACAACCCCAAGATCACAGACTTCACCCACTTCAATCAATGGGGTGTCACAAAGCTTATACGTCGCTACAATGCCACCAGCAGCCCTATCTCATAACGACACATTTCACTGAATTCAGTTGCAACTTGTTATCACTACACCACCGCTCAAATCTACCCAGGTCACTCTGCAGCATATCGGTATCCCGCGCACAACTAATAGTCCGGAATATTTTTAAGTCGTCTGCATACATGAGAATCTTACTGTTTTGGAATTTTTCCTTAAGATCGTTTATGAAAAGGAGGAAAAGGAGGGGACCAAGGTGTGAACCCTGAGGGACACCTGAGGAAACATTAATCGGAGAGGATAACTGGTCCCTCACTTTAATGACCTGAACACGACTCTCCAAATAGCTGCAGATCCATAACAAAAGCGACCCCCCTATTCCAATCATGGATAGTTTTTGCTGCAGAATACTATGGTCGACCGTGTCAAAGGCTTTCCGGAAGTCTGTGTAAACGGTATCGACCTGAAGCCCCATGTTCAGTGCTTTAGAGACGAAGCAGTGATAAACCGCTAGATTAGAAGTCGTCGATCTACCTGGAACAAATCCATGCTGCTCCTCGACTATCACATTTGCGAGACAGGTCGTCAAATTATCTGTTACAATCCCCTCGAAGATCTTCGGCAGGGCAGATAACTTGCATATTGGCCGGTAATTTCTAACATTAGAGTGGTCGCCTGCCTTAAATACGGGTGTAACTAGGCTGGTCTTCCAGGGAGTTGGGAAAATACCCGTTGATAGGGAAGAATTAAAAATATGCCAAAGGGGCCTAGATAGAATGAAGCGACTTTCTCTTAAGAGCAGCGGCGGGATGCCATCGAACCCCGGTCCTTTGGCAGTATCAAGCGATTCAAGTGCAGAGTATATTTTACCTATTGGAACGGACATGGAATGTATATTAATGTTACTATCCAAAGACTGGCCCGGATTTAAGGCAGGCATTACTCCCGCAGGAAGATTATAAACCGAGCCAAAGAATTGCGCAAAAAGTTCAGCTGCCTCCAAGTGCGACGAGGCAGATGTTTGGTCAAGATGCACTGTACTGGGAATGTTATGCCCGCCACGCTTGGTATTTACATATTTCCAAAAGTTGGATACATTTTCCGAGACCGAAGACACAACGCCATCAAAATATAAACGTTTATCTCGCAACAAGGCTGCCTTACACTGCGATCGGAGAGAGGAAAAGTTTAGATAATCGCTGTGTAAACATGATCGCTTAAAGTTTTTATGCGCAATCTTCTTCAGCCGAATCAAGTACTTAAGTCTAGGAGAACACCACGATGGGAATGTGGAACCCACTACGGTCCTGAACGGAATATAAGAATCAATAGCAAGGTTAACGTGGTAGTATAAACGCTCAAGGGCTAAGTCAGGCTCCACATTACTGGTCTCATTGTCCCAATCGATAGAATTAAAGTAAGCAACAATGCTAGGGTAATCGCCACTCTTGAAATCTCTAAAGCTTAAATTATAATCCGTGACGTTAATATCGTAGGAAAGATCACAAAACTTCATATAAAGAGGTGGATGATAGGCATCAGGAGCGATTAGAGGATCTAAGACCCGATCTATAGTAACATCGTCAGTATTACTTACGAAGATAATATCAAGAGTAGCATCATACACATTAAACACAGTGTTGACCTGAGCAAGGTTGCAATATGCAGCACACCCAAGAAGGAGATCAATAGCAGCTGATTCTGACAACAATATCCCCGGCTTTTTAAAACACGCTTGGCCTTGATCGTAATACCAAACAGCGTGCGGAAGGTTATAATCGCCAAACATTGCAAGAATATCCTCACTATATCTCTGGTATAATTCCATAATACAGCCTACATGCCCAGCAAAAAGTGAAGGATGTGACGCTGGCGGTAAGTAAGTGGCCCCCAATAAGAGATATTTGTTATTGTGGAGGCGGGCCCTGACAAAAACTTGTTCGACATCAGCGTAGTCAACAGTGACAAGACAAGATGGTATCGCCTTCTTTACTGCAATGAGGACACCACCACCCCTTATAAAACTACTTGTGTAGGCGGATCTATCGCATCTATATACCGCATAATTACCTAAACCAAGTTCACGCGAAGATATAGCGGAAGTAAGCCAGGTCTCAACTAAAATTATAATATCGTATGACAGCACTGTTGCGACAAGAGCATTATTTAATAAATCTAATTTAGTTCGTAGACCACGGACGTTTTGGTAGTACGGTGTAATTGGTGGAAATGAATTTTTACTTGGCGTTCGGAGCCGTGGGTATTCTCGCACAAATTCTCACGCTGCAGCACTTGCGTCCCCGTTGTTCGGGAGGTACACCCAGAACATCGCGTAATACTCTTGAGCAGAGAACATTTCTGCGACGTGATTGCTTGCTGACTGACAAGATTTTTTCCAAGCGACTTCTTCTACCCCCAAAAAGTTTCTCTCGTTCCATTATGAGTTGATCCCCACCAGGCCAAGAGACTTCAGGTAAAAAGAAGCCAGCACATTTTCGAAGCACACGTGCTTCGCACAAGTGCAACGAACGGACTATCGTGCACTTTTACAAAAGTCCGCGTTCCGTCCTTTTACTGCCAATGTACCACCCATTGCTTCGAGGTAGGCAACAGACACCACGTGTTTCGGTTCGAAAGGGTCCGAAAAGAAGAGAAACAGAAAGTTCTCGAGTTGCTATAAAGAAAAATATGTTGGCGATACCCAGAGTTCGCGTCTGCTACGAGGCGGAACCAACTAAGCCATAAATTACCCAAAACTGTAGGCAACCGTTGTCTATCGTCGACTAGCGAGACAATACGGTCACAAACCGCGACCCTAGCGAAATGCTCTGGCCGATCAGCCTGATTAATTTTTGGGAACTAGCAATTAAAAAGTATTATTCAACATCAATACGGCTCGCGAAGAGACACAGGAAGAAAGAGAGCATGTAGTTCGCTGACTGCGCGTAGTCCCGCCCGCTTCGTCCTACCTTCAAATTAAAGACGGATCCCTTATCTCTCGAGAATAAACACGCGCTCGAATTTCAAAACAAAAGCACGCGTCGACGTATTCCGTGCGAGAGAAGGTCGGCTGTAAGTCCGATTGGTCCCAAACTAACCAATCGGGCCTGCTTATCTCTCGTGTCTAAACACGCGCTCGAATTTCAAAACAAAAGCATGCGTCGACGTATTCCGTGCGAGAGAAGGTGGGCCTTGGGGAGGAGATATTGCTGTGAAGAGGGCCTCTTCAGGACAGTGGCCGTTTGGGAGGGATGCAGGGCAGATTGGTTAGATTAGGGCCAATCGGACTTCAAGCCCGCCGTCTCTCGCACGGAATACGTTGACATGTGCTTTTGTTTTGAAATTCGAGCGCGTGTTTATACTCGAGAGATAAGGGATCTACGGGCGGGACTACGCGCAGTCAGCGAACTACATGCTCTCTTTCTTCCTGTGTCTCTTCGCGAGCCGTATTGATGTTGAATAATACTTTTTAATTGCTAGTTCCCAAAAATTAATCAGGCTGATCGGCCAGAGCATTTCGCTAGGGTCGCGGTTTGTGACCGTATTGTCTCGCTAGTCGACGATAGACAACGGTTGCCTACAGTTTTGGGTAATTTATGGCTTAGTTGGTTCCGCCTCGTAGCAGACGCGAACTCTGGGTATCGCCAACATATTTTTCTTTATAGCAACTCGAGAACTTTCTGTTTCTCTTCTTTTCGGACCCTTTCGAACCGAAACACGTGGTGTCTGTTGCCTACCTCGAAGCAATGGGTGGTACATTGGCAGTAAAAGGACGGAACGCGGACTTTTGTAAAAGTGCACGATAGTCCGTTCGTTGCACTTGTGCGAAGCACGTGTGCTTCGAAAATGTGCTGGCTTCTTTTTACCTGAAGTCTCTTGGCCTGGTGGGGATCAACTCATAATGGAACGAGAGAAACTTTTTGGGGGTAGAAGAAGTCGCTTGGAAAAAATCTTGTCAGTCAGCAAGCAATCACGTCGCAGAAATGTTCTCTGCTCAAGAGTATTACGCGATGTTCTGGGTGTACCTCCCGAACAACGGGGACGCAAGTGCTGCAGCGTGAGAATTTGTGCGAGAATACCCACGGCTCCGAACGCCAAGTAAAAATTCATTTCCACCAATTACACCGTACTACCAAAACGTCCGTGGTCTACGAACTAAATTAGATTTATTAAATAATGCTCTTGTCGCAACAGTGCTGTCATACGATATTATAATTTTAGTTGAGACCTGGCTTACTTCCGCTATATCTTCGCGTGAACTTGGTTTAGGTAATTATGCGGTATATAGATGCGATAGATCCGCCTACACAAGTAGTTTTATAAGGGGTGGTGGTGTCCTCATTGCAGTAAAGAAGGCGATACCATCTTGTCTTGTCACTGTTGACTACGCTGATGTCGAACAAGTTTTTGTCAGGGCCCGCCTCCACAATAACAAATATCTCTTATTGGGGGCCACTTACTTACCGCCAGCGTCACATCCTTCACTTTTTGCTGGGCATGTAGGCTGTATTATGGAATTATACCAGAGATATAGTGAGGATATTCTTGCAATGTTTGGCGATTATAACCTTCCGCACGCTGTTTGGTATTACGATCAAGGCCAAGCGTGTTTTAAAAAGCCGGGGATATTGTTGTCAGAATCAGCTGCTATTGATCTCCTTCTTGGGTGTGCTGCATATTGCAACCTTGCTCAGGTCAACACTGTGTTTAATGTGTATGATGCTACTCTTGATATTATCTTCGTAAGTAATACTGACGATGTTACTATAGATCGGGTCTTAGATCCTCTAATCGCTCCTGATGCCTATCATCCACCTCTTTATATGAAGTTTTGTGATCTTTCCTACGATATTAACGTCACGGATTATAATTTAAGCTTTAGAGATTTCAAGAGTGGCGATTACCCTAGCATTGTTGCTTACTTTAATTCTATCGATTGGGACAATGAGACCAGTAATGTGGAGCCTGACTTAGCCCTTGAGCGTTTATACTACCACGTTAACCTTGCTATTGATTCTTATATTCCGTTCAGGACCGTAGTGGGTTCCACATTCCCATCGTGGTGTTCTCCTAGACTTAAGTACTTGATTCGGCTGAAGAAGATTGCGCATAAAAACTTTAAGCGATCATGTTTACACAGCGATTATCTAAACTTTTCCTCTCTCCGATCGCAGTGTAAGGCAGCCTTGTTGCGAGATAAACGTTTATATTTTGATGGCGTTGTGTCTTCGGTCTCGGAAAATGTATCCAACTTTTGGAAATATGTAAATACCAAGCGTGGCGGGCATAACATTCCCAGTACAGTGCATCTTGACCAAACATCTGCCTCGTCGCACTTGGAGGCAGCTGAACTTTTTGCGCAATTCTTTGGCTCGGTTTATAATCTTCCTGCGGGAGTAATGCCTGCCTTAAATCCGGGCCAGTCTTTGGATAGTAACATTAATATACATTCCATGTCCGTTCCAATAGGTAAAATATACTCTGCACTTGAATCGCTTGATACTGCCAAAGGACCGGGGTTCGATGGCATCCCGCCGCTGCTCTTAAGAGAAAGTCGCTTCATTCTATCTAGGCCCCTTTGGCATATTTTTAATTCTTCCCTATCAACGGGTATTTTCCCAACTCCCTGGAAGACCAGCCTAGTTACACCCGTATTTAAGGCAGGCGACCACTCTAATGTTAGAAATTACCGGCCAATATGCAAGTTATCTGCCCTGCCGAAGATCTTCGAGGGGATTGTAACAGATAATTTGACGACCTGTCTCGCAAATGTGATAGTCGAGGAGCAGCATGGATTTGTTCCAGGTAGATCGACGACTTCTAATCTAGCGGTTTATCACTGCTTCGTCTCTAAAGCACTGAACATGGGGCTTCAGGTCGATACCGTTTACACAGACTTCCGGAAAGCCTTTGACACGGTCGACCATAGTATTCTGCAGCAAAAACTATCCATGATTGGAATAGGGGGGTCGCTTTTGTTATGGATCTGCAGCTATTTGGAGAGTCGTGTTCAGGTCATTAAAGTGAGGGACCAGTTATCCTCTCCGATTAATGTTTCCTCAGGTGTCCCTCAGGGTTCACACCTTGGTCCCCTCCTTTTCCTCCTTTTCATAAACGATCTTAAGGAAAAATTCCAAAACAGTAAGATTCTCATGTATGCAGACGACTTAAAAATATTCCGGACTATTAGTTGTGCGCGGGATACCGATATGCTGCAGAGTGACCTGGGTAGATTTGAGCGGTGGTGTAGTGATAACAAGTTGCAACTGAATTCAGTGAAATGTGTCGTTATGAGATCCCATAGGGCTGCTGGTGGCATTGTAGCGACGTATAAGCTTTGTGACACCCCATTGATTGAAGTGGGTGAAGTCTGTGATCTTGGGGTTGTGTTCGCTACTGGGCTTGATTTCCGAAACCACTACCGGAAGATCTCTTGCAAGGCTATGAAAACCCTCGGGTTTATTGCTCGAGTTGCTAAGAATTTTAGGCAGTCCAGAACGCTTAAGTTGTTATATGTGGCGCTTGTGAGACCACAGTTAGAATATGCAACGGTAATTTGGAACACAAAACATAAGCTATATATTAGCTTAATCGAGAGGGTCCAACACAAGTACCTGAGGCTAGCTATGAGGTTATCCGGTAGCCCTATGCGGTTTTGCGATCATGATTATGGTCCTGCCTTACAGACGATAAGGCTTACCTCTCTAACGTATCGTCGTGTCTGTTCTGATCTGCTCTTCCTCTATAAGGTAATCCATGGTCATATTAATTGTCATGAGCTTGTGGCATTGGTTTGTTATCATGCCCCTCAAAGGTCTTTGCGTCCGAGACCTCTCTTTGTACCGAGAGTTCCTGCCTATTCACACTACACCGTGGACCCACTAAACCGTGCGATGGAAGAGTGGAATCGGTGCTGTGCTGCCTTAGACCTGTTTACAGGTTCGCTTGACCGGTTTCGTACGCGACTATTTAGGCATCTTCTATCACAACAACCTAAACTTTCTCTTGAGTCGTGATAAGGCAACTACAGGCAGACTGTTAAATGTATTATTGAAACAGTTTATTTTATGTTATGTTATGTTAACAATTATTATCTCAACGTAATTTATCTCTGTTATCTCTGTTATTTTATTTATATTATTTTATTTTATTTTATGTTATAATTTTATATATATATTTTTTAAGTTGTATCTCTGTACACTAAAGGGTTTCCCGTTAATAATAATAATAATAATAATAATAATAATAATAATTTTTATAACGTAGGAACAACACGTTCCATGAATAATAAATTAAGTGGTCAGTGTTAGTAGGCGTGCAGTGAAGTGAATATTCGGTGCATTAACCCGGACGCACTTGACGCTGCGACCCTTAACTTTGGATGTTGTCGTGTACCTGAGATCAGCTGTGCACTCGGCGCGTCTGTCGATGAGCAGGATCGGTTCAGTGACCTAGTGACACAGGTTTTTAAGCTGCAGGTGAATTTCCGAAAGGGTGAGTTTTAGTTACATTATTGGCGACTATTATTTTTTAAGCCTAACGCAGGCTGTGGCTTATTTCCGGCGACAATTCTCCAAATTTCCGTACGTAAATTTTTCTTCGCAGTTTTTAAACGGATTTATTCATTATCAACAACAGTGTTGGCCGTTACTGAACTACGGATTTTTATCACAATAACGAACTATGATCACTTTTCACTCGTTCCCTGTTGCATTACCTTTTCGTTTGTACGTTATTAAAAGAGGAAATTTACGTGTTCCTTATCCTCTCACTCCAAATAATTATTATTTTTGATTCTTCTAAAAAAAAAAAAAAACAACTGTGTATTCGTCTTTTTACGTTACACGTGATTTTCATGCATTTATCCTTTTTTGATTGTTCACTTTAAATGCCAAACAAACCATGGCAAAAGTTTCGATTTTTTTGTTACATCTTTTTCATTTGCTATTCTACGCAATTTCCTTCGGTGCATGTCGCCATGCTTGTTCGTAGTCGCAGCGCGGCCCGGCGCGCGGCCACGCTGGCGCGGGAGCTCCAGCGGAAGGCTGGCGCTCTGATTGGTCGGTGCTTTTTGTTATTATCTCGTTAACGAAACCTCGGAGAGAATTTTCGCAAAGGAAAAAGTTGTTTGCAATCACCCCCTGAATCACCCCCTTCAAGGAACCGCAGCATTTTTGGGACACCCTGTATTCACTCTTAAAGGTGTTAACGAGCAAACAAACAATTACATACCAATAAACTGATATGTAGGAATTAGTTAGATCATATGTAATTCTATGGAGCAAAAACATCATAAGACATTACTTCTTTACTAATGTTGCGTAATATTCCTGTATTTTAGGTGTTTCATACCTAAGATTTACGCTAGGATGTTTAATCATGTGAATTGTCTCCAAAAGAATTCTCTGTGAAGAAATGCACATGATTAAATAGCCTAGCGTAAATCTTAGGTATGAAACACCTAAAATACAGGAATATTACGCAACATTACTAAAGAAGTAATGTCTTATGATGTTTTTGCTCCATAGAATTACATATGATCTAACTAATTCCTACATATCAGTTTATTGGTATGTAATTGTTTGTTTGCTCGTTAACACCTTTAAGAGTGTATATAACACACCATATGAGCAAGAATGTTTGGTTACTGTAGACTGTATATCCTTTAATTTTGAATTTCGGGGGTTTTAGATATGTTTATAACTGTCAACGGTATTCACCCTTTTTCACCTTCTAAAAGCAGATGTTTTGTTCACGGTTTACCTTAGTCTTATTCCAACCGACTCGCGAGTCACACGTTGTGCCAGAGCACGGTGACTTATTTTCAATAGCATACGTAGTATTTTATATATGTTTTTAACTTTCCTTGAAGATGATCTAAACCAAGATCGAAACGTCGGAAACTAATATATATAATTAATTAATTGCAAAATAGCTTTGATTTATTATTTTAATTTATTAAGATAATAATTGTTTTAATCTGACCGATCCAGTGCGCCAATACCAATGTAGTTAAGTTTTACGGTCGAAATTTAGTTTATTTAAAATTCTTTAAAATTAACGTTCGATTTACCATTCAGAGTGGTACGATTCACGTTCAAAGCCGTTCAGAGTGGTACGATTCACGTTCGATTCACGTTCAGAGTGATAGGATTCACGTTCAGAGTGGTACGATTCACGTTCAGAGTGGTACGATTCACGTTCGATACACATTCAAAGTGGTATGGTATGGTATAGTGAAATGATGCAAACGAAGAAGGATAGGATGGTCAGTGAATAATTCGAAGAAGATGCAGATGGTAAAGATGGTCAGCGAAAATGCAGGTGGAGCACATAGAAGGAGAGGGTGGCCAGTGAAGAACAACGGCATCCTACTTTGCAACATATGCAACTTTAGGCATGGGCGACAAATTATATGAGCGCTGCGGGACTACTTGTCTTCAAATCGTGGTAGCTACCATTCGTTTTGTATAATATTTTTTGAAGAGACAATTCTTTTATTTTTTGTGAAAATGGAACTGCAACGAATCGCCCCGGAGTGTGACCCCGAGGTATGTACTTTGCAATATTTTTAACATTTATCGCGTTTAATCTTTGAAATCGAGTGAGTTCAAATCAGGCGGTTGTGTTAATATTACATCGTGAGTTTCTATATTCTAGGGCTCGGCGCCACCCGAATCGCCGCAATGGTCCCCCGATTGGGGCTCGCCGCTGTCGCCGCCGTCGCCCCCGTCGCCGCCGTCGCCTTCGCCTCCGCCTCAGCATGTATGTAATACTTTACATTGTTTTGTGCGTTTGATGTTTATGATGTTTAATGTGCTAATATTATATCGACGTTTGGGTATGTGTTCTAGGATCAGCAGCTATTAAGGGCGCGTTTGGCGTTTTTGGCGCAATTGTTGGCGGAGGCTGCGCCTCAGGGTGTGCCACCCCTCCCTGAGCCGCGGATGCGGGACGTGGGGTCTAGGATAGCCGCGCGGCTGCGGCAGGAGCCTCAGGTTGGGTCGAGGTGGGCCCTCTATAATATTCCGAGGCCACCATCACCGCCATCACCGCCATCATCCGCATCGCCACCTCCCCAATAGTTTTTATTTTTTTGTATTTTTTCTTTCATTTTATATATTATATTATTTATATATTTCTTTTATTTTTTTCTTTTATATACTTATATTTTATATTTATATTCTCCTTTTATATTTATATTATCTTTTTATTTTAATTTTTCTTTAATATTTATATTTATATTTATATTTATATTTATATTTATATTTATATTTATAGTTATATATTTTATATTTATATTCTCTTTTTTATATATTTTTTCTTTTATTTTGTATTTTTTTTATTAATATTCTATTTTTTTATTTGTAACAATATATTATATTCTTAAACATGAATTATTTCTACATTTTATTTACCCGTCCTCCTCCTCTCCACCTAAATCTAAGATTCAGCGTTTATTTTATTCATGCCTTTTTTCGCGCTGCCAAAAGACGTCATCTTGCATAGCTTTCTCAGAGGAGTTAAATTACACGCGTTATCGCGCGATACGCCGCGACGTTAAAAACTTTAAAATGCTTGCTGCATATTGGTTCAGAAAAAAGTATTTCTGTCTGCTACATAATGGTTCGCTGGATCATTGATTAAAAAATTATTATTATTTCTAAATAAATGTCTGTATGCCTCATAATGGTTTGGAAAAATATTTGGGGGGTGGGCCAAGGTCATTCCCTCCCTCTGAAAAAGTTTTCGGGGGTGGGCCAAGGTCTGAAAAATTTCCGACGGTGGGTCCGGTCTGGAGAGGTCTCCGCGGCGGCTCGGCCCGGACTGATCCCCTCCATCATCGCGGCTTCCCCCACTCCGCGGCTCGCGCGCGCGCAACCTGTCTTCCTCTCCCCGCAGGACCCGCGCACATGTTTCCCTCCGCCGCGCTCCCCCGCCCCCGCGCTCCCCTCAGAGGACCTGAGTTACAACCCGCTTAGCCTTACTACTAAGAAAGATAGATAAAATATAGTTGTAAAAAGTCGGAATTTATTTATCACTTTTATACATTTAATTTATAACTAAAAGAACACATAAAATACGCAAATTTAATTTGTAATTAAAATAAAATAAAATTTTTAAACCAATCGATTATGCTAAACGTAGAAAAACATAATTTCTTTTGTTTTTTCAAAAATCAACACGAAAATAATCTTACAAACTGCGAGCGAGCAATATCGAAAAACCCGGATCACTACAGAAAATCCGCCCGGACGTCCCCGGACGCCCGAAAATAGAGGACAAATCCGGGGAAACCCGGACGGATGGCAGCCCTATGTGCAAGAGCGTGCAGCTTGACGTTAACGCTTTAAAAGTTTCAATGTACACTTCCATTTTGTTTATGTACTACTACACCTCGCGGTTCCCGCTCATCTTTTTCCGCCCGTTCTAACATTTTCTAATATTTATGGTTTAAATATGTAAAAACTATTTCCTTATTCTTATGGTAAATGTATGTGATACCGCACTAGGTACGTTTTTCAGAAAACACACGATACTCGCGATGCGAGCTGCCTTAAATATACGAACATCCCCACCCCCCTTGCATCCTTGCATCCTTGCAATGGGTCGCCTAGAATTCTACCTTAAGTCGTATTACGCTTTTAAGCATATGTGTAGTATTCTCAGAAGTCAACCCGCCACCTTTACAGTAATATGTTTTTGTCGCGATTATCGCTCCATAAGAACATGCAGGTTTCGAATTGCATATTCTCCGCGTTGTACCGTCGTATGTTTTTCCTCACCTCCGACCGAGAGAGGAACAGAGACAGATAGATACGAAAATATCGTACCTCTCTCTCACGCTCCTTGTTCGAACGTCATCGCGGTTCGCTTTGAATATTCTCGGAAGTTAACCTTCAATGTCCGTATGTTTTGCCTATGGCCCTAGAGAGGAACAGAGACAGAGAGATATACGAAAATATCGTACCTCTCTCTGTCTCGTACACCCGATTCGAACGTCGCATACGTATCGGGGTGCTATCTGATCATGGAGCGATACCAGGGTTGCGGAACACTTCCTACGACGCGTGACGAGTCGTCGACGGTACCCATCCTCCGCCTGCTCACAGGACCGTTCCTCCTCCAGACGCTCGTTCGCACCTGCTCCAGGGTCACGCTCCCCACCTCCACGGACCCCGTTCCCCACTCGCTTCACCCCCTCGTCCGGGGTATCGGTAAGTCATTCTAATTATGTCATTGTACGGAATTAACAGATAATCCAACTCATTTAGTAAGTTCTGGGATTTCCCTCGATAATTTGTTTAATTCCTTTTTCGCGGCGTATACCGCGTTTTGTTAAGGGGGTAGACACGGATAATGCAGCGCTCTGTATACCGACATAATCTGGCCCGAAACATGGGTTTGCGCGCTGACGTTGTTTGTCCTCATATGAGCAAGTTTTGGGCTGGGCGAGGTCTCATTCGAAAGAGGAAGGTTCAGTGCAGCGCGCTCTGGTCATGGTTAGACGAGATTGTGTTGATATGTAATAATACGAGTGTCCAAAGTAAAGCAAATGTCGACAAAATACACCCGCAAGAATCCAAGTATTTTTAGGTCACTAAAAGAGTTTTGTGACTCAAACGATGACCAGAGCGCGCTGCACTGAACCTTCCTCTTTCGAATGAGACATCATCCAGTCAAAAATCTGCTCATATAAGGACAAACAACGTCAGCCCGTGATTGAATATTGGCGATAATACAGAGCAAGCACGTCACAAATTTAGTTGAGCTAGTGGATACGAGATGGCGCCTACTCGGGAGGACTGCCAACGTGGAATCATAGGAAAACTGAAGCGTTAGCTGGATACACGAGCCACAGTAAAAGCGTGATGCAGTCAATGCATGCATTTTCGGACGATTGCAAGTTAGGTTGCATGCATTTTAGGCATACATTAACTAGCAACTGCTGGGAATGAATACATTTACTAAAGCTTTTACCGTGACACATACATCACTTCAAATCGCTGTCGAATTTATGTTATAATTATATATAATTATATATGTAGCATGCAGAAAAAGAAGTTTGAGAAACGCTGACCATCTAGACCAGGCCTGCCCCATCGGGTGCAAATACCTCCTGAATTTCTGGGACCCGGGCAACAGCCGAGCGCGGGACTGGTTACATTGCTAACCACAGCATGGGTTGCGGGAGAACTGCATGAGTGTGCGGCTGTCCATGTAGGCTCGTATCACGAGTCTATTGCTTGGATCCGAAGACCTCTTCTACATGGACGCACACTCATGCAGTTCTCTCACAAATTTCGCAACGGGTAGCAATGGAACAGTCCCGCGCTCGGCTGTTACCCGGGTCCCAGAAATTCAGGAGGTATTTGCACCCGATGAGGCAGGCCTGATCTACAGGGTGTCCCACCTAAGACTGGACAGCCGGTTTTCTCCTAAACTATAGGAGATAAAAATATAAAAAAAATAGAGAATTGCATGGTTCGAGGGGGCCAATCAATTAGCGCGAACGAATTTTTTTATCGATTATTATTTTAAAAGATACGATGGTCAAGTTTGGTTTTTCAAATGGAACTATTTTTTTGAACACCTGAGTTGATAGTGCGTTCCAAGACAAATTCAATAAGCTATAATGTATACACTTTATTTTCACTGGTTTTTAAGATATTGCGCTTGCAAATTTACTGATTTTCACTGGAAGAAAACTGTCTGGTATAGCACGGACCGGGGACGGTTTTACTGGCTGCACTTGTGGCACTGCCTTTTGAAATAGATACCTACCTGCCAAAGGTCTACGCCAGGCCCAAAGGCTGGACAATTTTTTTCACGCTTGTAGGCCGCCCGTGAGGAGACGTGCGGGAGCGGGACCGCGTCTCGCGAGGCTCGCGCTTGACGACGCGTTTGTTGATTTCTGCGTCCGCGTATAGCAACGATTGGGTGTAAATTAGAGGACCGCAAAGGCATTTCCTTCTTCGCTGTTCCGAGAGAGAGGACGAGGTACGACACACGGCCGCTCTCGGACAGCTTAGGGACTCCGGCAGGAGAATTCGGCGATAATACCTGGACGCCTGCTGGAGGAACTAGAGTCTGTTCCTGGATGCTCGACCGATATGGAGAGTACGGCGATAATACCTGGACGCCTGCTGGAGGAACTAGAGTCTGTTCCCGGACGCTCGACCGATATGGAGAGTACGGCGATAATACCTGGACGCCTATCGGTCGAGAGAGTACAGAGCATCTCATTAGAATAGAGAGGAGAGTACGGGAGAATATGCCTGGACGCCCGTTCGGTATGGAGAGTACAGCGATAATACCTGGACGCCAACCGAACGGGAGAGTACAGAGGAACTCCTGGACGCCTCAGTAGAATAGAGTCACGAGAGTACAAAGCCCCTTTCTTAAATACCCGATCGTTGAGAGAGGAGAGTACGGGAGGATATTCCTGGACGTCCGTTCGATGTGGAGAGTTCGGCGACAATACCTGGACGCCAATCGAACGGAAGAGTACAGAGTAACTCCTGGACGCCTCATTAGATTAAAGTCAAGTGCCGTCTGCACAGTAGAATCTTGGAAAATTGTATCAACACAGCGAGACGCAATGTCTGACCTTCGAAATTTGTAGTCCTTTCTGTCAAACAAACCATGTATTCCTACCTAATCCGAATAAACTTGTCTGTCCAGCAATTATCCATTTTCCTGTCAATCCGAAAGGCTACATATATATAATTATATATAGACCACATTATTTAAAATAAAAAAGAGAGATTGGAACTTTTTTACTAATACTGGAAATATTGATTTACTGATATCATATATTCAGAATGTGGAAGTTACAGCAATTATTTGCAATTATTACGCTTATTATTATTATTCTGGCTATTGAATTTAATAAAACATATAACAAGGAAAAGCCTCCAAACCGGTCAACAGTTGACTCCCTGATTTTTTTGTAATTCTTTACGGTCCTATGCAGAGATGGGCATTATTTAAATAAAAGAATATACTTCCGAATGGTCCCAGTGGCCGCTCGACACGAGGTTTGGGGGGAAGGGTGGGGAGGGGGTGTGGACCCTAAATCTAAAATTGTTTCTTCGGGTATTTATTAATTTCCGAAATATTAATAAAAAAAATTTATTTTTTTCGGAAATTTTTTTTGGACGTTGGTGCAGGCCGCCCTATCCGGGAGCCCTTCCGTCCCCTATTTTTCATTTTTGAAATTTTGTAACCACGGTCTCGTTTTTGGCATCGCCGAACTCACATCAGTTCGCTGTCGTGCTTTCCGCGCCCCACGCACTGGTCTAGCCCCAACCGGGGCCGATCGAGATGAAACTTAGAGGGTAATACGAGGGGTGTGGACCGACCCCAAATATTATTATTATTATTATTATTATTATTATTATTATTATTTAACGGGAAACCCTTTAGTGTACAGAGATACAAAATTATTACCATTATTACATAGAAAGATTAGAATAAGAGAAAAAATATATATATATATAAAATAATAACATAAAATAAAATAAAATAAAATAAAATAACAAACATAAATTAAGATGAGATAATAATAGATAACATAACATAAACTCTTTAAATAATACATATAACAGTCTGCCTGTTCATGCCTAATCACGGAGCAAGAGAAAATTTTGGTTGTTGCGATAGAAGATGCCTAAATAGATGCGCACGGAACCGGTCAAGCGAACCTGTAAACAGGTCTATGGCATCACAGCACCGATTCCACTCTTCCATCGCACGGTTTATGGGGTCCACGGTGTAGTGTGAATAGGCGGGAACTCTCGGTATAAAGAGAGGTCTCGGACGCAAAGACCTTTGAGAGGCATGATAACAAATCAATGCAACAAGCTCATGACAATTAACATGACCGTGGATTACCTTATAGAAGAAGAGCAGATCAGAACAAACTCGACGATAAGTTAGAGAGGTAAGCCTTATCGTCTGTAAGGCTGGACCATAATCATGATCGCAAAACCGCATAGGGCTACCGGATAACCTCATAGCTAGCCTCAGGTACTTGTGTTGGACCCTCTCGATTAAGCTAATATATAGCTTATGTTTTGTGTTCTAAATTACCGTTGCATATTCTAACTGTGGTCTCACAAGCGCCACATATAACAACTTAAGCGTTCTGGACTGCCTAAAATTCTTAGCAACTCGAGCAATAAACCCGAGGGTTTTCATAGCCTTGCAAGAGATCTTCCGGTAGTGGTTTCGGAAATCAAGCCCAGTAGCGAACACAACCCCAAGATCACAGACTTCACCCACTTCAATCAATGGGGTGTCACAAAGCTTATACGTCGCTACAATGCCACCAGCAGCCCTATGGGATCTCATAACGACACATTTCACTGCATTCAATTGCAACTTGTTAGCACTACACCACTGCTCAAATCTACCAAGGTCACACTGCAGCAAATCGATATCCCGCGCACTACTAATAGGCCGGAATATTTTTAGGTCGTCAGCGTACATGAGAATCTTACTATTTTGGAATATTTCTTTAAGATCATTAATGAAAAGGAGGAAAAGGAGGGGACCAAGGTGTGAACCCTGAGGGACACCTGAGGAAACATTAATCGGAGAGGATAACTGGTCCCTTACTTTAATGACCTGTACTCGACTCTCCAAATAAAATTTTACCTTCAGCAATTAATGCGTTCAAAAGATACAGAAGTAATTATGCATAAAAGGGTACACCTTACCGATTTTTTTAATCACTTTACCACGGTCCCCCCACTTAACAATATTTCTGTTGAGTTATACCGACATAACACATTCCACTTTCCAACTTGTTCAGGGTTTTAGTATTGGTTTGGGTTAAAATGGCGGGGGGGGGGGGGCGCCCGCTCGCGGGCGCGTAAAGCATGGTAGCGAACCGATGTGAGTTTAGCGATGCTAAAAATGAGACAGTGGTTACAAAATTTCAAAAGTTGAAAATGGGGGGCGGAAGGGCTCCCGGGCAGGGAGGCCTGCACCAACGTCAAAAAAAAATTCCAAAATAAATTAACAATTTTTTATTAATATTTTGGAAACTAATAAATACCCGAAGCTACAATTTTAGATTTAGGGTTCACACCCCCTCCCCACCCCTCCCCCAAACCTCATCTCGATCGGCCACTGGGGCCATTCTGAAGAATATCCCAATTTTTTAGCCATTGAGATTTTGGCACCTCACTTTCCGAATTTACGACATTTGAAGAGAATGATATACAAAATAGCGAGCATTTATAAAGACCAATTACATAATTTAGACAAAGCCTTGAACGATAATGACCTTGAAACACTTGAACGAACAACACTGCAAGCTCGGAAAGAAGCTGAAACGTTACAAAAAAATAATACTGAAATAAGCTTGAACGAAGAAGAGATTATATCTCGATATTATTTAGCATTTAGAGCTTTTACAAAACAGTCTATGGACACACCACGCATCCCGTGCGTTTCCTGCGAGAAACTCTGTTTTCAAAGAGAGGTTCGTAAGCTTGATATTTCTAAGAGAACATATAAGGGAAATGTACTGCAAACGTTGTTAAATCATATTGGATACAAAATTGGTGACGTGCATTTTATTTGCCGATATTGCCACGATAAAATTCACAACGATTCCATACCACTAAAATGTATTTTAAATAAGCTTGATGTACGTTCAGTTCCAGAAATAGCAGTGTTGAACGATTACGAGCGAATTCTCATTCAAAGAGCTAAACTGTTTCAAACGATTGTGAGAATGGATACAGTGATGCGTAAAAATATGCCACATAAACATATGTTTCCAAAAGTAAAGGGGAGAACATTTCATCTTCCTTTGCCGTTAGAAGAAAATTTTAAAAAAATCTGTCCTCCGACTGAACCTTTAAATCAAAATCATGAATTATACATATTGGTGCGGGGCGTTCCAACAAAATCTAAAATAGTTTGGGAAAAGTTAGTTGACTTGAAGAAAGTATGGAATGCCTTAGTGTGGTTGAAAGCTAACAATCCTCTATACTCGGAAATTGTTTCACCACAATCGCACGATTTATTGCTGAGTGCCAAATTACCAGATACAGAGTTTCAAGAAGAAGTTGTTGCCAATGATAATAATAACGAATCTATCGAGGACGTTGAAGGTGAAACACTTAATATCGATGAAAACAACAAACGTGCATTATTAACGCAAATGTCACAATCTGATTCATATTATGAGCAGTTTACGATTTATCCAATGTACGACAAAAGGGTTAATGAATCTGCTACAGCACTCTATCAAATGCTTAAAGTTCATGAGATTCCGTTGGGCCATCGTGCTGAACACTTGGATGTGAAATGTTTCCCAGATTTATCTAGAGACGCGGTAGCATCTCGACGCCAAGTACATGAAAGAAAAGACACCTTGTATATGCCTGTCGCTGCCGTGTATCTTTACTCGAAGCACAGCTATTCCAACCTAACCTGAAACTTATTTCATTAATATCTCATCACGCCTGCAATATTTTCTATATTTAATGGCATTTTTCTAATGTAACCCGCATATAAGCTTTCGAATAAGACCAATTTCAATAAAATCGGTCCACGCATGACAGAGATATCGTAATATCGTCTCATGGATCTGTCGAAAACGGTCAGATTTTTCTCCTGATTCTTCTTCTCCAGTCAAAATTTTCGTCAAACATATACATACGTATAATATAACGCGTTACACGCACACCGACGAACTAACACGTTTCGTTCTTCGTTGGTCGACTCTCGGAATCATTCGGCAGGGATCGTCGTCCGCCATTGTACATATATACAGCGTGTCCGCGGGAAAGCTAAACAGCCGGCTCCATCCTAAACTATTGGAGATAAAAAAAAAAAAAAGGGAATTGCATGGTTCGAGGGGGCCAATTATTTAGCGCGAACGAATTTTTTTATCGATTATTATTTTAAAAGATACGATGGTCAAGTTCGGTTTTTCAAATGGAACTATTTTTTTTGAACACCTGAGTTGATAGTGCGTTCCAAGACAAATTCAATAAGCTTTAATGTATACACTTTATTTTCACTGGTTTTTAAGATATTGCGCTTGCAAATTTACTGATTTTCACTGGAAGAAAACTGTCTGGTATAGCACGGACCGGGGACGGTTTTACTGGCTCCACGGGTGGCACTGCCTTTTGAAATAGATACCTACCTGCCAAAGGTCTACGCCAGGCCCAAAGGCTGGACAATTTTTTTCCGTCAGAAATGCTACTTAGGTAGGTACATCTGCGGTATCGAGAAGCGCACCGTTACTTTTATTTCGCACTTGCTTCTACGCTCGGATGGCCGGTTCTTTTGGGAGGGATGCAAGTTCGATTGGTTAGGTTAGGAGGAGTGAAAGTTGCTACACTAAATTTCAATCATAGGGAGCAGATTGTATCAGAACCATTCGGATTTGCATTCCTCACAAACGGCTGCTCTCTTGAAGCATTGCTCTTCACAGCAATGCCCACCTTCTCTCGCACGGAATACGTTAACGCTTGCTTTTGTTCTGATATTGAAGCTCGTGTTTATACTCGAGAGGACCACGCGTCGACAGCGGGCTACCCCTTTTCTTCCTGTGTCTCTCCACGAGCCGTGTTGACGGTGGATTGTAGGAGCGTAGATATCTGGATGCCAGTTATTGAATTCAGGAGACGTTAGAAACATTTTATTACAAAACACACAATTAAAGTAAATCGTATTCCTCTCGGGCAGGAGTACTGATAATGATCGAACTTGCGCCCCACTTCGCGCAGACCAATTACACGGAGGGTAGTCGGGTCACACACTGCCCAAATGTGTGATGCGCTGGCACCCCGTGGCGAGGACAGTCCTTCGCTGTGCCTCACCCGATTTTTATGGCTCTTTTCGGAAAAAGGTACGAATCCTGGGCCGAACGTAACGAATTGAAGTCGACCCTCCGCAGTCGAGGGTGAATTATCCATTTGAGCGTATTAAGTAACCCTTTTCTTCATCGTATCGATAGGGAAGTGACGCCAATGGATTCCTTATGTTTTTCTGACGAAAATCGTACCAAATATCATGCAAATCGGACTACTTTGACACAAGCTATTTGTATTCCCTATGTAAAAGTTGTCCGATTTACACGACATTTGTAATGATTTTCATCGGAAAACCCCAAGGAATCCATCGGCGACACTTCCATATCCATACGATAGGGAATAACGAATTGTTTTATTTCTTAAAAAGGTAGGTACAGGCTGATTCTGGTGCTGCGCCCGTCACCCCGTGGCGAGGACAACACCCCGCAGTGACCATAGAATTTTATGGCTCTTTTCGGAAAAAGGTACGAATCCTGGGCCGAACGTAACGAATTGAAGTCGACCCTCCGCAGTCGAGGGTGAAATATCCATTTGAGCGTATTAAGAAACTCTTTTCTTCATCGTATCGAAGGGGAAGTGACGCCAATGGATTCCGGGCGTTCTCCCGATTAAAATCATGCCAAACATCATGAAAATCGGACTATTTTTACATAAGGAATACAAATAGCTTGTGTCAAAGTAATCCGATTTGCATGACATTTGGTATGATTTTCGTCAGAAAAACATAAGGAATCCATTGGCACCACTTCCCTTTCGATACGACGAAGCAAAGAATTTCTTAATACGCTCAAATGGATATTTCACCCTCGACTGCGGGGGCTCGACCTCAATTCGCTACGTTCGGCCCAGGATTCGTACCTTTTTCCGGAAAAAGCCATAAAAATCGGGTGAGGCACAGCGAAGGACTGTCCTCGCCACGGGGTACCAGGCCGCCGCATCTCCTTGACGGGCGTTGCTCCATAATTACCCTGTATCTGGTTAGGAAATAAAATAATTCGTTATTCCTTATCGTATGGATATGGAAGTGTCGCCGATGGATTCCTTGGGGTTTTCCGATGAAAATCATTACAAATGTCGTGTAAATCGGACAACTTTTACATAGGGAATACAAATAGCTTGTGTCAAAGTAGTCCGATTTGCATGACATTTGGTATGACTTTCTTCAGAAAAACATAAGGAATCCATTGGCGTCACTTCCCTTTCGATACGATGAAGAAAAGGGTTTCTTAATACGCTGTAATGGATAATTCACCCTCGACTGCGGAGGGTCGACTTCAATTCGCTACGTTCGACCCAGGATTCGTACCTTTTTCCGGAAAAAAGCCATAAAAATCGGGTGAGGCACAGCGAAGGTCTGTCCTCGCCACGGGGTGCCAGCGCATCTCCTTGACGGGCGTTGCTCCAGAATTGCCCTGTATCATTTGGGCAGTGTGTGACCCGACTACCCTCCGTGTAAATGGTCTGCGCGAAGTGGGGCGCAAGTCCGATCATTATCAGTACTCCTGCCCGAGAGGAATACGATTTTCTTTAATTATAGTACATGTGTGTTTTGTAATAAAATGTTTCCATCGTCTCCTGAATTCAATAACTGGCATCCAGATATCTACGCTCCTACAATCCACCGTCAACACGGCTCGTGGAGAGACACAGGAAGAAAAGGGGTAGCCCGCTGTCGACGCGTGGTCCTCTCGAGTATAAACACGAGCTTCAATATCAGAACAAAAGCAAGCGTTAACGTATTCCGTGCGAGAGAAGGTGGGCATTGCTGTGAAGAGGACCTCTTCAAGAGAGCAGCCGTTTGTGAGGAATGCAAATCCGAATGGTTCTGATACAATCTGCTCCCTATGATTGAAATTTAGTCTAGCAGCTTTCACTCCTCCTAACCTAACCAATCGAACTTGCATCCCTCCCAAAAGAACCGGCCATCCGAGCGTAGAAGCAAGTGCGAAATAAAAGTAACGGTGCGCTTCTCGATACCGCAGATGTACCTACCTAAGTAGCATTTCTGACGGAAAAAAATTGTCCAGCCTTTGGGCCTGGCGTAGACCTTTGGCAGGTAGGTATCTATTTCAAAAGGCAGTGCCACCCGTGGATCCAGTAAGACCGTCCCCGGTCCGTGCTATACCAGACAGTTTTCTTCCAGTGAAAATCAGTAAATTTGCAAGCGCAATATCTTAAAAACCAGTGAAAATAAAGTGTATACATTAAAGCTTATTGAATTTGTCTTGGAACGGACTATCAACTCAGGTATTCAAAAAAAATAGTTCCATTTGTAAAACCGAACTTGACCATCATATCTTTTAAAATAATAATCGATAAAAAAATTCGTTCGCGCTAATTAATTGGCCCCCTCGAACCATGCAATTCCCTATTTTTTTTATATTTTTATCTCCAATAGTTTAGGAGGAAGCCGGCTGTTTAGCTTTCCCGCGGACACACTGTATACCTATGTATACTATTTTGAATTTTATAACCTACCAAGTGGGAAATGTCAAATAAAGTAGGTTGTCCGAATTTGATTTGAAATGTCACGAGTTTTTACACTAAATAGGAAACTGAATTATTGTCTCAATTAACAAGGTAAGTCGCCAAATTTATTTAATAGATTTCTTATGTAGAGTCGCAGACTTGGAAGTTGTCCGGAGAAGGTTCGACACAGAAGCATCTTCTATCGCATAAGTTTCTGGAAATTTGTACCATGCATGTACAAAATATATATTATAACAAATTGCATTGCATTCAAATTGACAGATATTTTTATTATACCAGCATATTATTTTTAATTTAGAGTTTATATGTAAAGCTTATAGAAATGAAGGGGACGCACAGGATTTGGATATAAAAATGAAGGGGACGCACAGGCTTGGATAGTAGAATTGAAGGGAACGCACAGGCTTGGATGGATAGAAATGAAGAGGATGCACAGGCTTGGAGGTTGTCCGGAGAAGATTAGATAGATAGACAGAGCATCTTGTTTCGCACAAGTTTCTGGAAATTTGTCAAATCAGGTAAATCGACAAAATTTGTCAAAAGACATAGCATTAAGAATTATTAAGAAAATAGATTATGGTGGATTGCTTGCAATGTAGAGCAAGTCACATTAGTGAAGAAAGTACGTTGAAAACACATCTCCCTTGATGCTTTTCAATCTTTTGTGAAAGACATTCGTGATACTTTAATATAAAATCCACAGTAGTTGCCATGTATTCATTAATTCATTAATTTTTTAGGTTTCCATTAACAATATTGCAATTCACCAATAATAAACATACTAAACTAATTTTATTCCAAAACCAATCGTGTGTTGAAAATATTGGATCTCTTTGTTCATGTTCGCTGAATTACTACCATTAGCATTTATTTAAATTTTCTGCAACAAGACTTTCTGCCATACGCTCTCACCTCCTTCTGACACATTTTATAGTCTCTACTCTTACTATAGCAAAATGCCACTCTATTTCTATAGAAGTTCTACGTTAAGTTGTAACTAGAATAACTAAAATGTGGAATTTATATATTTACAGGTAATCGAAGCAGAAGATGATGCAGTGTGATCTACATCAGACTATGTACGCACAAATTTTCAGGTAGGGTTTTGCATTGCATACGCAATTATTCTTTCAATGATCTTGACATATGAGCGCATGTGATAATTTATTATAAATAATTAGTAAATGTGTCCTATTTTTCAGTGAGCAATGCAGGCGAAGAGAATTATTTCAACAGCTGAAAGAGAAGGGCTGCATGAGCAAATGAAATAACCACATTTTGATGTATCAAAAATATATATTAATATATATATATATATAGATATATATAAAAAAAAATTATTGTTATTATTTATTTATTTATTGGTCGCCACGGCCCCGGCCCCGCTCCCAGCCACGGCCGCGGCCGCGGTATCGGTCGCTGATGATGTTCCGGAGGGCGACGGCCTGGGCCCTCATCATTTCTAGGGCTATTCTATTCTCCTCCTGGGCCCTCACCCTCCATCCGCCTTTTCGGTGACGAGCCACGTACGGTCCCGTAATTAGTAGTATAAACAATAAATTTATTAGTGTTTAAATTTAGACTTGGGTCAGTCCACGCCAACTCGATCACTTTTTTCCCTCGATGTCTCGGATTTTGTTCAAACTTGAATATGTTGTAGTCCTCGTGAAATTAGGGGGGGGGGGTTTAATTCACCATTTTGTCGATTTCGAGTTTGTTTAAAAAATACGGGGCCTTGAATTTTGCGAGTGGTACGGTCGGGCGACCGTAATAGCGGAACGCGCGGCTCGCTTATACCTGAAACGGCGCGCGCCGCTGTCTTTAACAGCTTTCTGCGACGTTAAATATGCAAATTACTAATAAGAGATAGTCTGATTTTATAGAAAATTCTTCAACGAATATGGTGGTATTTTTTTCGGATTTTTAAAATCGTGACCTTGAGCCTCAATTTGCAAAATAAAACTTTATTTATAATTTTCAATGTCGCAAAATTAATTTTTGGATCTGGAAAAAAATTATTCAAGAAGGCCGATCTTTCTACATTAAAATGCCGTAAGAATTAACTAAATCCAACAAATAGTTTCCGAGATAAAAATTCATAAGTACAAACCATTTTCACGAAAATAGGCAAAAATCGCAAAATTCAAGGCCCTGTGTTTTTTAAAGAAACTTGAAATCGACAAAATGGTGAATTAACCCCCCCCCCTTATTTCACGAGGACTACAACATATTCAAGTTTGAACAAAATCCGAGACATCCAGGGAAAAAAGTGATCGAGTTGACGTGGAATGACCCACTTATTTTCGAACATTCTAAAGCGTATAACTTCTTAAAATGTGTATATGTTTTATGTATGTATTTTATTTTATGTATATTTATGTATATTTATCATCAGCCGGGGCCTGGCTCGCTGCTGCTGGTGGTGTTGGCGGTGGTGGTGGTGGTTGTGGCGGAGCCGAAGCCCGTGGTGGCGGAGCCGAAGCACGTGGCAGCTCCTCCATGTTAAAATTGGCCAGTTCGGCGTCAATATCTAAAATTAATTTTATCATTAAATGACTGGAAAAATAATAAATTTGAATAAACGTCGATATATAAATATTTATTATTTACCTGCCAATAAGGCGTCCTCCATATTTGCCTGCAAATATTAATAAACAATTAATTATCGGATAATATATATAAATATATATAAATAAAAGATCAACAGTTCATAAAAGCTGCGTATGATAGAAGAAAGTCATACATGTAGCGCAAGGGTACGTATTTTTCCATTGCAAATTGGAAATTAGGAAATATATAAATTTAAAAACTAAAACTGAAATTATAAAAATTACATTACATTATATTTAATACAAAAAACTGTAACTTATTATAACATTATTTTGTGAAGGATTCGCAGTTGTAACTAGTAGTAAAACAAGAAGATATTGCACACGTTGAAGCATATTCTAACTTGTAACGCCAGCGATTAGAAGTCTGAAACACATCCGAGTTAAAATATGCTTCTATGTATCCAATATGTTCTTGTTGTATATATTACTTGCTATACAGATACGATCTACTTCCATTGATAGTTAACGTAGGCAAAGTGCCTATTGATAGTTAACGTAGGCAAAGTGCATATTGATAGTTAACGTAGGCAAAGTGCCTACCATAGACTTTCAAAATGTACTTTACATGTTCGTTTACGTTCAACTTAGATATGTTTGTAATATTTCTAATCATTGGCGTAATGAGTTATAGATAGAATATGCTTCAACATGTGCAATATCTTCTTGTTTTACTACTAGTTACAACTGCGAATCGTTCACAAAATAATGTTAATGTTAATATGTTACAGTTTATTGTATGATTGAATAATTGAAAGGGTTGTAAAGTAATGATGAGAAGAAACATATTTTGTAATAATGTAATGTAATTTTTATATAATCCGAATTTCTAATTTCAAATTTGCTATTGAATAATACGTATCCTTGCGCTAGATGTATGACTTTCTTCTATCATACGCAGATTGTAATCAGAAAATTTAAGTGACGAAAAAATCTCACGAATCACGAATAAAACTAACGAACAAAAATAAATCTCACGAATATCTCACGAATAAAACTATCGAATACAGATAAACGGGCTAGAGCATATGAATAACGGTAGCTATGAATGAATATATGAATAGTATTTTTTTTTTACTTACATTATCAGTCATTCTCTTACAGCTCCACGATCGAGAATGGCCTTTCTCGCCACGTGAAACGATGAGGCGAGCTGCTCCGCTGCTCTTTTGTTTTTTAAGGAGCCCGCTTTTGGCATAGATACGGACACATTCTGCCGCGGGCTCTTTGAATTTTTGATTTTTAAGCCGGGAAGCTAACAAGGGGACGCCACGGATGTGGAAATCGCTTTTGGAACAATAGTACATATGGGGGTCGTAGTATTCACGTAGTATGAAAAAATACCATTTCGGCTTTTTGTCGAATGGGTTAACAATTTTTCCCGTGGAAATATATATTGTGGATAGTACGTTATATATATTAAATCAAAAAATATTAAAAGTACACTCGCTGAGCTGCTTTGCGCTATTCCGAGTATTCCGAGTAAGCTTTACTGGCTACAAACGCGCTTTATCTTCTAGCATCACTCGATGGGCTGCAGTGCGCCGTAAACGCGTGGACGTGTAACGAAGATAGATCAGAATTTATAATTTATTGGGATTTCCTTACTTTATCCTTACTTTTAGTACCCGTGACAGTGAAAAATTTGTAAAAAAGAAGAAGCTGAAATTCTGAATCTCCATAAAAAACTACAAAAAAGTAAAAAAAAATGACGACAAGTACATGAATTATCTTTGTAAAAAGAAGTGAGATCCCCATAAAAAACTTTAAAAAGGTAAAAAAATTACGCCAAGTACATGAATTAGCTTTGTAAAAAGAAGTGAGATCCCCCCAAAAATAACTTTAAAAAGTAAAAAATACGCCAAGTACATGAAAATGTCGAGGACAAAAAATAGTATTATCAAAAATCACAAAAAAAAAGAAAATAGTATACATGAAAAAGTCGAGGAAGAGAAAGAGTATTATCAAAAAATAAATATAAAAAAAACACAAAAAAAAGACAAAGAAACATGAAAAAGTCAAGGACGAATGAAGTATTATTATCAAATAAATATAATCACATAAATAAAAAATAAAAAATATAATTACAATATAAAAAAAGATGTGAAATCAAAATGAGCTGCAAGTACATCACAAAAAAAAGAAAATAATATAATCACACAAAAAAAGAAAATAATGTAATCACACAAAAAAGAAAATAACATAATTACAATATAAAAAAAGATGTGAAATCAAAATGAGCAGCAAGTACATCACAAAAAAAGAAAATAGTATAATCACAAAAAAGAAAATAATATATTTACAATACAAAAAAGATGTGAAATCAAAATGAGCTGCAAGTACATAAAGGTGCTTTCCAACTGCGCTTAAGATGACACAACTACATACACACAGCTAAAATGCTGTGTTATTCCATTACTCATATCGCGGACATTTTAATTAACCCATCAAAAAGAATCCCATTTAAAAACATTGTCGTAAATTAATAGCTTTACAAAATTAATGATATACAAAAATTGCGCCAATTATAACAATGCCTATTTATACAAAGAAAAAAATGTATTAAATAATACCCATCAAAAAGAATCCCATTTAAAAACATTGTCGTAAATTAATAGCTTTACAAAATTAATGATATACAAAAATTGCGCCAATTATAACAATGCCTATTTATACAAAGAAAAAAATGTATTAAATAGTACCCATCAAAAAGAATCCCATTTAAAAACATTGTCGTAAATTAATAGCCTTACAAAATTAATGATATACAAAAATTGCGCCAATCATAACAATGGCTATTTATACAAAGAAAAAATGTATTAAATAATATTAAGCAGATATATTTTTATACAAATAAATATTTTAATACGAATAAATATTTTATTCAAAATACTTGGCGCTGCGCCCCGAATTGGTGTTGCTAAACTGAATAAATATGTATAAATTGCATTAATCTTTTTTTCTTTCTTTCTTTCTTGTGCGTGCGTTCGTGAATGTGCGTATGTGTGCGTGTGCATATGTACAATAAATCTGACTGTGTTTCTAATATGTATATGTGTAATATGTATATGTTTATGTATTTTAGATTGTAAGGGAGTTATTGTAAATTATTAAGATTAAGTCAAACCATATTTTCGGTTGCGCAGTGCCAAGTATTTTGAATAAAATATTTATTCGTATTAAAATATTTATTTGTATAAAAATATATCTGCTTAATATTATTTAATACATTTTTTTTCTTTGTATAAATAGCCATTGTTATGATTGGCGCAATTTTTGTATATCATTAATTTTGTAAGGCTATTAATTTACGACAATGTTTTTAAATGGGATTCTTTTTGATGGGTACTATTTAATACATTTTTTTCTTTGTATAAATAGGCATTGTTATAATTGGCGCAATTTTTGTATATCATTAATTTTGTAAAGCTATTAATTTACGACAATGTTTTTAAATGGGATTCTTTTTGATGGGTATTATTTAATACATTTTTTTCTTTGTATAAATAGGCATTGTTATAATTGGCGCAATTTTTGTATATCATTAATTTTGTAAAGCTATTAATTTACGACAATGTTTTTAAATGGGATTCTTTTTGATGGGTTAATTAAAATGTCCGCGATATGAGTAATGGAATAACACAGCATTTTAGCTGTGTATATGTAGTTGTGTCATCTTAAGCGCAGTTGGAAAGTACCTTTATGTACTTGCAGCTCATTTTGATTTCACATCTTTTTTGTATTGTAAATATATTATTTTCTTTTTTGTGATTATACTATTTTCTTTTTTTGTGATGTACTTGCAGCTCATTTTGATTTCACATCTTTTTTTATATTGTAATTATGTTATTTTCTTTTTTGTGTGATTACATTATTTTCTTTTTTTGTGTGATTATATTATTTTCTTTTTTTTGTGATGTACTTGCAGCTCATTTTGATTTCACATCTTTTTTTATATTGTGATTATATTTGTTATTTTTATTTATTGTAATTATATTATTTTCTTTTTTTTGTGATGTACTTGCAGCTCATTTTGATTTCACACCTTTTTTTATATTGTAATTATATTATTTTCTTTTTTTGGGTGATATCCTTACGGGGTGAATGGACAGCATGAAGAAAGATTGGTTCGTTTGACTGATCATGAATTCATTAAGTCTAAACAGATGTCCAAGCATTCGCAATTTCGATTGAACATGCAATATATTTTTCATTTATTACACGATACCAATATGCGGCAATTGAACGCTGGAATTTTTCACAAAATGAACGTCGTAAATCCACGTGAAAAATACACAGCTGCTGGTTTTCTAGAGCAACTCTCTAAAGATCAGCTACAAACGAACTTGAACACTATATTTTCCAGATTACGTAATACAGCACAGTATTGGCGAAAACCGAGAAATGATTTGAACTGTATGATACACCATTATGGACCAGCTACATGGTTCCTCACGCTCAGTCCAAGTAAATGGTTATGGACAGATTTAATAGAATTTCTTCGTGAAGTAAACGGCCCATCGGTGGCTAAAATGTCCCCGAACGAACTCATTGCTTCTGATCCCGTTTCAACTGCTCGATTTATAAATAATACATTCCACGCTATGCTGGATTTCATTATTTCGCCCGACAATCCGATTGGTAAAGTATGTAGATTTTCATTTCCACGTCCAGTTACAGATACTTTGATAATAAGGGATGTGGCTGTTTCTATAGGTGCTAGAAAACAATTGAAAGCAAAAGGTAGACTCTATGATATTCCACGTTCAATAAATGAAGTCCGTATCAATGTTTTTAATGCTCCCATTCTCACGGTTTGGAGAGGTAACATGGATATATAATATATTGGGGAAAAGACAGGGTTGGTAACATGTTACTGTACTAAGTATGTGTCAAAGCCGGAAAAAAGTTACGCTACGGACACTATGGCAGCAATAAATTCTACTAAGTCATTGGCTAGTCTTCTGTGCAACCTTGGAATGCGCATGCTAAATCATAGAGAATGTGGAGCGCCTGAATGCGCTGATACTCTTTTAGGATTATCATTGCATGGAACTGACTACAGTACTACTATTAGATGGTTAGATGTAAATATAATGAGAAGTAGGAAATTGAAAACTCCCAAAGAGATTGATGATCTGGAAGGTGAATCCACAGACATATTTTGTCCATCTTTCATAGATGATTACTATCCTAACAGACCTAAGGAATTAGAATCCAAGCATCTGTACGATTTTGCTATGTGGTATGACGTTACTAAAATTAGAACGTCTGAAAAAACTGAATATTATGAAATCCGTGCATCTTTGTTTGTGAAAAAAAGGCAAAGAGGATATCTTATCAATCATTATAAGTACAATGTTCAAACCCAACCTGAGAATTATTATTTCTCATTATTATTATTATTCAAACCTTGGAGAAATACCGACGAATTGAAAAATGGATTTAACACATATGCGGAAGCTTTTTTGTCGCTACAATCACAATTGACAGAAGCAGTTCAATATCTCGAACGAATAACGGATATTCAAGAAGCATGTGATCATATAAAGGAAGAAATTGAAAAGAATCTGTTGAATACTGTAGAACAAGAAGAAAATGATCAAGGCGATCACCCAATAGAGTGTGTCCCCGTTGAAACTGTTGGTGCCATGAAAGATTTTAAGGACGCGGAAAACAAATTTGACTGTGGTGATCTTGCAGAAATGATTTCGGAATTGAACCATTATCAGAAGCAGATATTTGATAAAGTTACTAAGTCCTTGACGTCTAACAATAACATTCTCAGACTTTATGTGAGTGGCGTAGGTGGCACTGGGAAATGTTTTTTAATAAAAACTATTAGACAGTGGATCAAGCAGATTATCGGAAAAGACACAGCAGTAACTGCTCCTACTGGAATCGCAGCATTTAATATTGAAGGTCCTACCATACACCGATTATTTCAATTACCCGTAGAACATGGGCATACAGCCCAGTATAAGCAACTTAGCGATGCAGCCCTTCAAATTGTACGAGATCAACTCAAAAATGTTGCTTTAGTAATCATCGATGAAATTTCGATGGTTTCTAACGTAACTTTCCTGTACATACATCTGCGACTTACAGAAATATTTGATACTACAGATTCCGATGATGCTTGGTTCGGAAAAAAGCCTATGCTGCTATTTGGTGATTTACTACAATTTCCTCCTGTTCACGAAGAACCTACTTTTATACAATTATCCAAAAAGAGTATGGAGAAAAATGTTGGAAGATTAGGTACTTATAATTTATGGTCTGCCTTGTTTAGCTATGACGAATTGACAACAAACATGCGACAGCAGGGTGATTTACAAAGACATCTTGTCGAGAATTCGCACCGGAGTAGTGACCGATTCGGATACAAAGCTATTAGAATCGAGGAAATTAAATTTCAAAGCGACAAATTGTTGTAATGACCGATTAAACGAATTATGTGATTACATGCTTAATGTGGGATCTAATACGGTGTGTTTACTTCCCACATGTGTTCAGTGTGATGTTTTGAACGCTGCAATGCTGAGTCGATTTCCATCCGAAGAAATCCATTTGATTGCTCATGATACAATGAATTGTGCACCGTACTTGAAAAAAAAGGTGTCAAAGGTACTAAACAATAATGACGACGATAGCTCCCGAACGGCAGGACTTGCAAGGGTCGTAATTGTTAAAGTAGGAGTGAAGAAATATTGATGTTACGCTAGGTCTTGTCAACGGTACCATAGCTAAACTTGTATCAGTTACACGAGGTGTTGATAATGACATTGAAAAATTGAAAATTATATTACCCACTGGGCAAGAACATATAATAGAACGTGTGTGTGTTAAATTTGAATTAATGGATGGAGCATTCGTTATTAGAAAACAATTTCCGATTTGCCTCAGCTATGGTATAACTATTCACAAAAGTCAGAGACTAAGCTTGCAGAATGCTGTCGTAGAAGCAGGTAATTCAATATTTACTTGCGGACAAATTTACGTTGCTCTTTTACGGGTGACCACATTACAAGGATTGCATCTTATCAATTATGATCCATCTTCCGTAAAGGCACAAGAATCGGCTATCATAGAGTACAATAAATTACGAAAGGAATATAGACCTGATCTTATGACTATTTCAATTTCTAAAAAACGCGTTCCCAATGTTCGTGATGCTGTTTGGGCAGTACCTAATTATAATGTATCCGAATGTCAGAATACTAATGATCACATCGCGGATACCACTCAATACAACGTGAGAGGTCTCCCGAATTCTGATGGTGTATCTTGTTATGCGAATGACACAATCCAATGCATGTTACATTGTTCATCTATAAGAGAAAACTTATTTTCGACGGAAAAAGCTGATGATATTATAAAAGTCTTTATGGACCAATATAAATCTGATCAAAATCCAAACATAATATCATTACGGCAATTCGCAGGAGAAAAATACGCTTACAATCAGCTGCATGATGCAGCTGAGTTTATTACCTCTCTTTGTGATCATGAGATTCTTATTAAGAATGCAGTACAACACGAAATAACAACTGTATTAAGATGTTTAGCGTGTAATTACACAAGTACTACTATCAGTACAAATTGTGTGGTACATCTTGCACTGCCCAAGATGTTAAAAAAAAAACATTTGAATTTCAAGATATAATAAAACACAATTTCACAGGATGGAAAAATCAGAAAGATCCTTGCAATAATTGTGATAATTCAAATTCAAATACAATGAAGAAAATCGATATAACTGCTTCCAAACAAATTCTTATTGCAAAATTACATTTGTTCGATCACGATAGTAGTGGAACAACGAAAGTTGAAAATTTCAACATCAAAGCAATGCCTACTACTAAAATACAATTGGTAGATCACTGTTATAAACTTAAGGCAGCGATTTTCACCACGGTAAAAGTGTTTCCGATGGTCATTGCACGAGTATGGTAAGGGGTAAGGGCACAACGTGGGTATTCGTTGATGATTTACGAGTAGAAAAACAAGCTTGGCCACGAAATGCTAAAAATGCATACATGTTTTTCTTCGAAAGATGTTAATTGTGGTTGTTATTACAGTTCAATGATAAATACGTTCAGCGCCATAAGCTGCTTCGCGCACTATGTACTGCACACAAAGTACTATACATTCATATAATACATATAGATCGGCAATGCAGTGCACATGTTTTTTTTCGCGTAGGTGTTAAATTTACGTAGAATGTGTCCTTAATAAAAAAATAATAAAAGTACACTCGCTGAGCTGCTTTGCGCTATTCCGAGTATTCCGAGTAAACTTTACTGGCTACAAACGCGCTTTATCTTCTAACATCACTCGATAGGCTGCACTGCCCCGTAAACACGTGGACGTGTAACGAAGATAGATCAGAATTTATAATTTATTGGGATTTCCTTACTTTATCCTTATTTTTAGTACCCGTGACAGTGAAAAACTTGTAAAAAAGAAGAAGTTGAAATTCTGAATCCCCATAAAAAACTCCAAAAATTAAAAAAAAAATGACGCCAAGTACATGAATTATCTTTGTAAAAAGAAGTGAGAGCCCCATAACAAACTTTAAAAAAGTAAAAAAATGACGCCAAGAACATGAATTATCTTTGTAAAAAGAAGTGAGATCCCCATAAAAACCTTTAAAAAAGTAAAAAAATTACGCTGTTACGAGCCGGGGCTGCGGCAACGCGAGAGGCCGGCGAGAAGGGTATTTCCCAAGGTATATGGTTTATGAGTTTGTTAGTTAGGTGCGCGGACGAACCTGATGCGAAATCAGGGAGCCGCTAGGATTGTTGACGGCGAGGACGAACCTGATGTGAAATCAGGGAGCCTCTAGGAATGGAGTCAAACGCGGACGAACCTGATGCGAAATCAGGGAGCCGCAGGAGGGTGAAACGTCGTGAACGAACCCGATGCGAAATCGGGGAGTCACTAGGATAGAGTTCACAGACGAACCTGGTGCGAAACCAGGGAGCTGTTTGGAAGTTGGTAGATTTACAGACGAACCTGATGCGAAATCAGGGAGCTGTAGGATACGGACGAACCTGATGCGAAATCAGGGAGCCGTAGGAGGGTAAGGTTTCGTGGACGAACCCGATGCGAAATCGGGGAGCCACTGGGTTGGAGAAGATGCTTTGTTTTGGATGAAGGGTTGCGAACGAACCTGATGCTAGATCAGGGAGTCGCGGGAAATGTTAGTAATGCCTCGTAACTCTTAATTTATGTTTGATACAACTCGAGCGGTAAAGCTGTATCAGTGGGTGAGTGCTACTAATATTATAAGGATCGCTGGGTAAACGATGGGTTTAACGAAATTGACTCGATTTACACGTGAACACCATTCGTGTATTCAATGACTGAATATTGTACAAATGTAAGTGTCGCGGTTAAATAATAAATAAAAGTGTGTAAGTTACCACTAGTTTGCACAGTGTTGACGCACTGGCGTTGCGGGGCGTACGAGCGGTTATTAACAAGTGCCAAATAGAATATAAACCGGACTCGCGGATCCTATGAGGTTAACTTTGATTCTGACGGAGACTTTAGCTCGATCTTAACCAACTCGGTACGAGCGTGACACGACGTTACTCTACGCGTGACTGTACTGCTTTGAACCAACGAGGGTAGAAACCAAAGGGTTTATATAGTCCCAAAAATGAGTGGGGATTCATTAGGAGTTTCCATATAAAGAAATTCTTCGGGGTCGTCGCTGTATCACTCCCGTTCCCATGGTCGTGATCCAGATGGTCGGGATCACGACCCCCTTAGTGGTGTGTGATAAACAAAAAGGCTTTTAGGGCGTTTTCCCTTCGCAGACGCGAGCTCGAAAAATGGTTGAGAGCGGCGTATGGGAAAATTCCACATACGTAACAACGCCATGTACATGAATTAGCTTTGTAAAAAGAAGTAAGATCCCCGTAAGAAAACTTTAAAAAAGTAAAAGAAATTACGCCAAGTACATGAATTAGCTTTGTAAAAAGAAGTGAGATCCCCCAAAAAAAACTTTAAAAAAGAAAAAAATACGCCAAGTACATGAAAATGTCGAGGACAGAAAAGAGTATTATCAAAAATCACAAAAAAAGAAAATAGTATACATGAAAAAGTGGAGGAAGAAAAAGAGTATTATCAAAACAAAAAAAAGACAAAAGAACATGAAAAAGTCAAGGAGGAATAAAGTATTATTATCAAATAAATATAATCACATAAATAAAATAAAAAATATGTAAAAGATATATTTTGATACAAATAAATATTTTAATACGAATAAATATTTTATTCAAAATACTTGGCGCTGCGCAACCGAAAAAATGTTAATTGACTTAGTCTTATTAATTTACAATGACTCCCTTACAATCTAAAATTCATAAGCATATACATATTATACATATACATATTAGAAACACAGTCAGATTTATTGTACATATATTTAACTCTAATATCATACGTAGCATATGCACACGCACACATACGCACATTCATGAACGCACGCACAAGAGAGAAAGAAGAAAAGATTAATGCAATTTATACGTATTTATTCAGTTTAGCAACACCAATTCGGGGCGCAGCGCCAAGTATTTTGAATAAAATATTTATTCTTATTAAAATATTTATTTGTATAAAAATATATCTGCTTAATATTATTTAATACATTTTTTTCTTTGTATAAATAGCTGTTACGTATGTGGAATCTTCCCATACACCACTCTCAACCACTTTCGAGCTCGCTTCTGAGAAGGGAAAACGCCCTAAAATCCTTTTGCTTATCATACACCACTAAGGGGGGTTATGATCTCGACCATCTGGATCACGACCATGGGAACGGGAATGACACGACGACGACCCCGAAGGATTTCCTTATATGGAAACTCCTAATGAATCCCCACTCATTTTTGGGACTATATAAACCCTGTTTGGTTTCTACCCTCGTTGGTTAAAAGCTATAGAGTCACGCGTAGAGTAACGTCGTGTCACGCTCGTACAGAGTTGGTTAAGATCGAACTAAAGTCTCCGTCAGAATCAAAGTTAACCTCATAGGATCCGCGAGTTCGGTTTATATTCTATTTGGCACTTTGAAATAGCCACTCGTACGTCCCCGCATCGCCAGTGCGTCAACACCGTGCAAACTAGTGGTAACTACACACATTTATTTATTATTTCATCGCGACACTTACATTTGTACCTTAATTGATTATTCAATATATGAATGGTGTTCGCGTATAAATCGAGTAGATTCGTTAAACCCATCTTTCACCCAGCGATCCTTATAATATTAGTAGCACTCACCCACTGATACAGCTTTACCGCTCGAGTTGTATCAAACATAAATTAATAGTTACGAGGCATTATTAACATTTCCCGCGACTCCCTGATCAAGCATCAGGTTCGTTCGCAACCCTTCAACCAAAACAAATCATCTTCTCCAACCCAGTGGCTCCCCGATTTCGCATCGGGTTCGTCCACGAAACCTTACCCTCCTACGGCTCCCTGATTTCGCATCAGGTTCGTCCGTATCCTACAGCTCCCTGATTTCGCATCAGGTTCGTTTGTAAATCTACCAACTTCCGAACAGCTCCCTGGTTTCGCACCAGGTTCGTCTGTGAATAATCCAACCTCCTAACAGCTCCCTGGTTTCGCACCAGGTTCGTCTGTGAACTCTATCCTAGTGACTCCCCGATTTCGCATTGGGTTCGTTCACGACGTTTCACCCTCCTGCGGCTCCCTGATTTCGCATCAGGTTCGTCCGCGTGTGACTCCATTCCTAGAGGCTCCCTGATTTCGCATCAGGTTCGTCCTCGCCGTCAACAATCCTAGCGGCTCCCTGATTTCGCATCAGGTTCGTCCGCGCACCTAACTAACAAACTCATAAACCGTATTCCTTGGGAAATACCCTTCTCGCCGGCCTCTCGCGTTGCCGCAGCCCCGGCTCGTAACATAGCCATTGTTATAATTGGCGCAATTTTTGTATATCATTAATTTTGTAAAGCTATTAATTTACGACAATGTTTATAAATGGGATTCTTTTTGATGGGTTTTTTAAAATGTCCGCGATATGAGTTATGGAATAACACAGCATTTTAGCTGTGTATATGTAGTTGTGTCATCTTAAGCGCAGTTGGAAAGCATATTTATATACTTGCAGCTCATTTTGATTTTACAACTTTTTTTATATTGTAATTATATTATTTTCTTTTTTGTGTGATTATAATATTTTCTTTTTTTGTGTGATTATATTATTTTCTTTTTATTGTGATGTACTTGCAGCTCATTTTGATTTCACATCTTTTTTTATATTGTAATTATATATTTTTTATTTATTTATGTGATTATATTTATTTCATACGTTTTACTTTAATATTATAGTGCATTTGCGTTTTGTAATAAAGTGTTTCTATCATCTCCTGAATTCAATAACTGCCATCCAGACATCTACGCTCCTACAATCCACCGTCAATACGCCTCGTGGAGAGACACAGGAAGAAAAGGGGTAGCCCGCTGTCGACGCGTGGTCCTCCATAAAAATTCGAACAGATCCTTTATGTCTCGAGTATAAACACGAGCTCCGATATCAAAAAAAAAGCATGCGTTAACGTATTCCTAGCGAGAGAAGGTGGGCATTGGGGAGGAGGTATTGCCGTGAAGAGGGCCTCTTCAAGAGAGCAGTCGTTTGTGAGGAATGCAAATCCGATTGGTTCTGATACAATCTGCTCCCTATGGTTGAAATTTAGTCTAGTAACTTTCACACCTCCTAACCTAACCAATCGAACTTGCATCCCTCCCCAAAAGAACCGGGCATCCGAGCGTAGAAGCAATTGCGAAATAAAAGTAACGGTGCGCTTCTCGATACCGCAGATGTAGGGGAAGTAGGGGCATGACGGGGTAGCGAGGTAAGATGGGGCATCTCCCTAAACCCTAATTAAAAGATGCTAGGCATGTGACAAATACATCATTAGGAAGCCACTGTGTTATAATAGTGTGGTCGCTGGCGAAAGCGAGTCGGTGAGGACGGTTTTTTCCCATCTGTTTTGTAAAGTTTAATATCTTAGACGCCTGACCTCAGATAGTCCAAAGTGTGTAAAAAATGTTAAATCATTAACTTATAGTTATATTTGGAGTAATAAAGACTTAATTAATAGGTACAATCATCACTTTATTTGCATTTTTCCTTAGCTTCCCCATCATGTTCCTACTTTCCCTACCTACCTAAGTAGCATATCTGACGGAAAAGAATTGTCCAGCCTTTGAGCTTGCCATTCCTGGCGTAGACCTTTGGCAGGTAGGTATCTATTTCAACAGGCAGTGCCACCCGTGGTGCCAGTAAGACCGACCCCGGTCCTTGCTATTCCAGAGGGTTTTCTTCCAGTGAAAATCAGTAAATTTGCAAGCGCAATATTTTAAAAACCAGTGGAAATAAAGTGTATACATTAAAGCTTATTGAATTTGTCTTGGATCGCACTATCAACTCGGGTCTTCAAAATAAAAATAGTTCCATTTGAAAAACCGAACTTGACCATCGTATCTTTTAAAATAATAATCGATAAAAAATTCGTCTCGGCTAATAAATTGGCCCCCTCGAACCATGCAATTTCCTATTTTTTTTATATTTTTATCGACAATACTTTAGGAGAAAACCGGCGGCCCAGTGTTCCCTGGGACACCCTGTAGAAAGGTGGAAGACTAACATGGTACGTCAACCAACTGCTGCGGTTTTCAATAACGCTAATTGTATCATTAACAATAAAATCAGATTTTGAAAATGGTTCCCAAATTAATAATTTGCAAGTTTTTATTCTATTGAGAAGTTACAACCGCTAAGGCGAAGAATGGTCGCGAACGTTTGTTGTGACGCGCTAAAGTCATGCCACGCTTGCATTATATACCTTTCAAAAAGATATAAATACTATTACAAAAAGATATAAATCGTTCAACCGGTCTAATGACCGATCGTGGTAGGTTTAGTGATAATTTATTATCAAATATTTATTACTAATATTTACTGAATGACGTTATATTTGTGGCATTATTATTCTGCTTGCCGTGTACATATTTTCAGTCCTCTGTTTGATCCATAATGTTCAAAGTTCAAGTTAAGAATTTTTAACGAATTTTTAACTATAGTTGGGAAATTGACTATTTTATATCCGGTTGCGTGTGAAATCAGTAAAGCAAAGAAATATTTTATAGATGAAAAATAATATTAAAACTTGTGCCATTGCTATGACAAAAACTTTGGTAAGGACAGTGCCGTTAAACAATCCTGAAATGCTTGTTTTGTCCACACCACGGTTTCTAGATGGTTTCCAAAGTAAAGCTTTGGTATACTGATTAAAAATAGGAAATGTCCACTCTGCACTGGAACAAAATACGGAATATCTCCACTCTTTGTCTAAGCATAAACTTCTATCATCGAGGTAAAACAATAAATTATTTAAGAAGAATATTATATAAGAAAATTAAATTCATTCAATCTTTTTTCTTTACTAATGGACTAAAGTATTAAAATTTAATTTTCTCGATAACGCTGTTTTGTGACATTCCCTGTTCTTTCCCCCTTACCCTTCAATTATGATTTCAATCATGTGTTTATATATGCATTTGTAGAACGGCGGAAGACTACCATCGTACGTCAACCAACTACAGCGGTTTTCGCTGGCGCGAATTGTATCATTAACAATAAAATCAGACTTTGGAAATGCTTCCCAAATTAATAATTTTCAAGTTTGTATTCTATTGAGAAGTTAGAAAATGAAATTAGAGAATAGGTAAAGGACCCATTTACTGTCACATATTCAACTACTATCACCCCAAGCTGTTTAACTTAAAATACCGACTAAACATTGTGAAATAATACATACAAAAAATTGACCATACAGTTGAAATTGTTATTTATACGGTACAAAAAACATGCACTTAAGTTTTTACTCGAACATTTTTTTTCATCTCAACATATTAAAGAATAATAAACAAATAGAAAAACTTATACTTTTGGCCAATAAATACAACAACTATGCAATAATGTCAGTCAATTCTTACGGCGACAGTCTATATATAAAAGAAAAAGTAGAACCGCCGCACCGGGATTTGAACACTCGCACGATATGATTGCGGCCGTGGCGCTGGTCTGGGGTTTCGACAACGTGGATTGCTGCCGAAGAGAGCCGAACAGGCAGTGCACACGGACAGGAGTAGGGATATGCTTGTGTGCAGTGCGGTGGAAAGAAAGTGAGGGACGCCGGCAGGCCGTAGTGGGAGACGACGGTAGGTCATAGTGGGGGTAAGGCGCTTGTCTCGCGTCCCACGATCCTGGCATCACTGCCGGCAAGAGCCCGCTCAAGCTCGCTCGTCGCTCTTCGTGACTCGTCGGCAGTCGGCGGACATCGGGAAAGAGAGGGAGAAGGGAACACGCTCCCTACAGTCCTCCCGAGTAGACGCCATCTCGTATCCACTAGCTCAACTATATTTGTCACGTGACTTGCTCTGTATTATCGCCAATATGGCGGAAATCGTATTTGGGAATGCAGTCACGAGAATACATTGTTCGTCCTTATATGAGCAGATTTTGAGCGGGGTGAGGTCTCATTGAAAAGAGGATGGTTCAGTGCAGCGCGCACTAGTCATCGTTTAAGTCACATAACTCTTTTAGTGACCTAAAAATACTTGGATTCTTGCGGGTGTATTTTGTCGACTTTTGCTCTACTTTGATCACTCATATTATTAGATATCAACACAATCTCGTCGAACCATGACCAGAGCGCGCTGCACTGAACCTTCCTCTTCCGAATGAGACCTCGCCCAGCCCAAAATTCGCTCATATAATGACGAACAATGTATTCTACAAAACCCATGTTTCGGGCCAGATTGTGTCGGTATACAGCGCGCTGTGTTACCCGTGTTTGCCCCCTTAAACAGTAAACTCCCATTGGGGCGTTTTCGGCGTCGAGGAAAGCATCGTCCGATTTCATCGGCAGTTAACGTGTTAAACAGACTTATTCATTATCAGCGACAGTGTTGGCTGTTATTAAATTACGGATTTTTATCAGAATAACTAGCTACGATCACTTTTCGTTAATTTCCTGTTACATTACTTTTTCGTTTATGCGTTATTTGAAAACGAAATTTATGTATTTCTTGTCCTCTCACTTCAAATAATTATTATTTTCGATTCTGCTTTAAAAAAACGTGTATTTTACGTTTGAGATGATTTACCTCGATTTATCTTTTGTTCGGTATTCACTTTAAATGACAACCAAAAGATGACGAAAGGTATCGATTGGCGTCATTTTCGCAGAGATCTGGTGGGAAATGCAGAGCTGGAAGATTTCTTACTTCTTAATGGGTATTTGAAATCCGCCGAGGGTGGAAAGCCATACACATGCGGTGAGGCTGTAACGTCCCACTATTTTTCCGCGCCGGTATTATAACAATGTCTGTCTCCTAAATCACTCTTGATTCGAGACCACGTCTCACCCCCTCTCTAACACCCTCCAAGCCAAAACCACGCTCACCCCTTTCCAATTAAAACTCCCAAAATCCATCAAATCAGATGAGTGCTCTCTTGTCAAAAGCCCAAGCAAAAACCCCGGAAGTCCTTGCGGCTAATAGTTCGTGCAAATGAAAAACCCCAGAGGTCTTATTCTATTGTCCGCGCGTTCCAATTGTGGACACTTATTTCATACGACAAAGAAACCCGGAAATGATACCGCGGCGCGTGCCACGGTACATACCGCGCATACCCTTCGCCCGTAACAATCTTCCGAAAATCATATAAATACCCGGGCCCAAGAGGCCGTGAACTCTCTTCTACTGACACCAGTGGTCAATAACGTGCGTTATCAAAAAGTATTCGGAAAATTTAAACAGTGTTACACTCTACGATCTACGACAACTACTGTAAGCGATTAATACTACTAAAATTACATTGTGTATCACCTTCATACCATTTACTATTTTATAACAATAACGCCTATTGCGTTTCATATATTATTTACTTGTATTAACTCTTATTGCATTTCGTATTTCTTTCTTACTAAAGCTTATTGCTCGTATTATTGTACTTTCTTAACGCCTATTGCGTTTCATATATTATTTACTTGTATTAACTCTTATTGCATTTCAAATTGCTTTCTTTCGTTTGTTCGCATGTATTCATGTTCATCATCTTATATTATTATTCTTGTTACTGCATAAAGCGCCATCGCGGTGCATATATACGTGCTTAAAGCTAATAAACCGCTTTGCTTTAAACCTCGCTTCATATTATTGTGTTTACCCTGTGGCCGCGGAGATTCCAAGCCATAACGGACTGCAGCAACAGCTGATCTCGGTTCGCGAACTCAAGTGTTCTTATAGTGTTTACCAACGTTCTTTTGTATGGGCCGCGTATAGCCAGGTGACTAGACAGATTTCGCGGAACCGTTACGTGTGATTTCTTATATGGATGCATCGGTAAATCCAATTACCAAACAGAAACAAAAACCAACAAGTGTTCTAACGGGTGTTCCCCCAGTATAATTTCGCCTTTAAACCTCCCTGGTCGCCGAGTGTGCAGGATTCAAGATCCTCGCCTCAACTCCACTAACCCCACAGTGTCATTGTCCCCATTGACCTCCACCCGGGACGTGACAAGGCATCGCGGGGTGTTGTCTTCGCCACGGGGTACCAGGCGGCATCTCCTTGAGTCGAGTCGCTGGAGGATCATCCTTAAGAGTTTTTCCCGCCGAAAAACACACCACTTTGGGAATTACGTGAAAGGTCAAGGTCAATACTCTATTTCAATGTGTTTGTCTCACCAATATGCGCGAGCTACTATCTGTTTCAAACGCATGGTGCAAACTTTAAAGCATTATTACTGTAAAATGGAGACAGATCGGACACTATGTCATAGGACCTTTTATGTTCCATTGGACCTCTCCTACCACCCCCTAAAATATCGCTATGTATACCGTATACACCCTGTATATGCTACGATAAAAGTACATAGGCTGGTAAATGTGCACATTTACCGGCGAATAAAACCGGTAAATGTATACATTTACCGGAAATTTACACATATACCAGCCTAACAAACTGGTAAATATGTACATTTACCGATTTGTACTTTTACCGTAACATATAAATGTATATGGGTATACAGGGTGTCCCAAAAATGTCGGAGTTCCTTGAAGGGGGTGATTCAGGGGGTGATTGCAAACAACTTTTTCCTTTGCAAAAATTCTCTCCGAGGTTTCGTTAACGAGATAATAACAAAAAGCACCGACCAATCAGAACGCGCGCCTTCCGCCCGAGCTCCCGCGGTAGCGTTGGCTACGCGGTAGGCGGCCGCGCTTGTACTACGGACGTACGAACAAGCAAGTCGACATGCATCAAAGGAAACCGCGTTACACAGTTTTTTTTTTAAAGCAGAATCTTAAATAATAATTATTTGAAGCGAGAGGACAAGAAATACGTACATATCGTTTTCAAATAATCCATAAACGAATAGGTAATGTAGCAGAAAATGTACGACATGTGATCGTAATTCGTTATTGAGGTAAACCCAACCTTGAGGTAAGGCCAACCCAACTAAATTTAAACAATAATATTAGGTGTATGAATAAATTCTTTCCGACTGGATTTACATAATCAGTACAAAGCTACTGAATTTCTATCGCGGTGGTATTTTTCATATTTTTTAAATCGAACTGTTATTGTACCCTAAAATCGGAAAGAATTTATTTCTACACCTAATAATCACCAATAAATTAAATAAAACTCACCCATTCGGACATTCCTTTCCTTCTTTTTCGGAAACCTTTTTTTGGGGCACTGTGTCACTGTACCGATCCTGGTCATCGGTGGACGAAAAGATTTATGGTAAGGTAGCGCCCAGTGCTCAGCTGATCGCAGGTATTCGCAGGACACCACCCGAAGGTAAGGGTCGCAACGTCAAGTGCGTCCGGGTTAATGTACCGAATATTCACTTCACTGCACTGATACTAACACTGATCACTTAATTTATTTTCTACGGAACGTGTTGTTCCTACGTTATAAAAATTGGTGGCCCCGAAAGGGGCCGATTACTGTAAATTGAACAGTTGCTCAATGTGGGCACCCTCAGCGTCTATGCACGCCTCCGCCGAGTATAATCGAGACGCCAAACGTCTGATCGTTCCCTCGCTCGGGGTTTCGATGCGCGGGTACTCCACTGCCAACGCTCGCACGGTAGCACTCGCGTTCCCGTCGTTCCGCGCGTACACCCAGAACATAGCGTAATACTCTTCGGCGGAGTACATTTCTGGGCCGAGATTACTAGCTGACTGACAGGATTTTTTCCAAAGTAACTTCCTCTACCCCCAAGTAGTTTCTCTCATTCCATTATGAGTTTACTCCCACCAGGACAAGAGGCTTTAGGTAAAAAGAAGCCAGCACATTTTCGGAACACACGTGTTTTGCAGAAGTGCAACGAAAACTTTCACAAAAGCCCGCGCTCCGTCCTTCCACTGCCAATGTACCCATTGCTTCGAGATAGAAAACAGACACCACGTGTATCGGTTCGAAAGGGTCCGAAGGGAAAAGACGCAGAAAGTCTTCGAGTTGCTATAAAGAAGAAAATGCATACCATTCCTGTTTCCCCTTTCTGACACCCTGAGTTCACGTCTGCTACGAGGCGGAACCAATTAAGTCATAAATTATCCGAAACTGTAGGAAACCGTTCTCTACCGCCGACTTGCGGGACAATACGGTCATAAACCGCGACCCTGGCAAAATGCTCTGGCTGATGAGCCTGATTAATTTTGGAGAACTAGAAATTACAGAATATTATCCAGCATCAATACGTCTCGCGGAGAGACACAGGAAAAGAAGGGTAGTCCGCTGACTGCGCGTAGTCCCGCCTGCTTCGTCCTACCCTCAAATTAAAGACGGATCCCTTATCTCTCGAGTATAAACACGCGCTCGAATTTCAAAACACAAGCACGCGTCGACGTATTCGGTGCGAGAGACTGTGGGCTTAATGTCCCATTGGCCGCAAACTAACCAATCGGGCCTGCTTATCTGTCGTGTCTAAACACGCGCTCGGATTTCAAAACGAAAGCACGCGTCGACGTATTCGGTGCGAGTGACTGTGGGCTTGAGGTCCGATTGGCCCTGCATCCCTCGCAAATGGCCACTGTCCTGAAGAGGCCCTCTTCACAGCAATATCTCCTCCCCAAGGCCCACCTTCTCTCGCACCGAATACGTCGAGGCGTGATTTTGTTTTGAAATTCGAGCGCGTGTTTAGACACGAGAGATAAGCAGGCCCGAGGGCTGTGGGCTTGAGGTCCGATTGGCCACAAACTAACCAATCGGGCTTGCTTATCTCTCGGTGTAACAAGAATGTTTCCGTTCCTTGAAGGGGGTGATTCGTGGGGTAATTGCAAAAAACATTTCCCTTAGCGAAAATATTGTCCGACGTTTCGTAAACGAGATACAGTGAGCCGCATTAATATTTGGACACCGTGGTACTTGGAAACATATTGCTGTGTATTTGTAGTAATTTTGGAAATAAAGGATTCGTGGTTTTTTTTATGATTTAGTAGACTTATTCTAGTTGCTAAAAATGTAAGATTTTTTTTATTTAATTTATACACTTTTCTTTTTAATCGAGGGTAAACGAAATAATGCCTAATTTTGATGTCGCAAAAATATTCGGACATTACGTATGCTTTGTAGTTTGGTCGTCCTGTTAAGCCAGTTAGGTTGCACGGTGGCAATGTTTGTACACATAAGATGTAAGCACTACCTTGTAGACTTAGTTTCATTGCAACATTCATTAATACCGCACTTATTTTTTGTGAAAATGGTACGTAAAGGTAAAAATACGTCGTTCGATACACGCCAACTCGTTATTTATAATCGCCGAAAAGGAAAATCGTATCGGGAAATCGGTACATTACTAAATTTGAGTAAGAGTACTGTCACAGACATTATACGGAGATATAATCGTGAGGATAGGATTGAATCTGTTGCTCAAACAGGTCGTCCAAAGTTACTCGATATTCGTGACAAACGTAAAATTATTAGAAAAGTGAATAAAGATCCTAAATTAAGGGGGTAGACACGGGTAATGCAGCGCGCTGTATACCGACACAATCTGGCCCGAAACATGGGTTTGCGCGCTGACGTTGTTTGTCCTTATACGAGCAAATTTTGTGCTGGGCGAGGTCTCATTCGAAAGATGAAGGTTCAATGCAGCCCGCTCTGCTCATGGTTCAAAGAGATTGTGTTGATATGTAATAATACGAGTGTCCAAAATAGAGAAAAAATCGACAAAATGCACTCGCAGATTCCATGTATTTGTAGGTCTCTAAAACAGTTTTCTGATTCAAACGATGAGCAGAGCGGGCTGCATTGAACCTTCATCTTTCGAATGAGACCTCACCCAGCCCAAAATTTGCTCATGTAAGGACAAACAACGTCAGCCCGTGATTGCATTCCCAAATACGAGTTCCGCCATATTGGCGATAATACAGAGCAAGTCACGTGACAAATTTAGTTGAGCTAGTGGATACGAGATGGCGCCTACTCGGGAGGACTGCCAACGTGGAATCATAGCAAAACTGAAGCGTTAGCTGGATACATGTGCAACAGCAAAAGCGTGATACAGTCAATGTACGTATTTTTGGACGATTGTAGGTTAGATTTTATGCATTTTAGGCATACATTGACTAGAAACTGCTGGAAACTGTGTACATTTACTAAATTCACGCTTTTACTGTAACACATACATCACCGCTGCCGAATATATGTTATAATTATATGGCCACATTATTTCAAATAAAAAAAGAGATTGGAATTTTTTAATAACACTGGAAGTAGTGATTTACTGATATCATATTTTCAGAATGTGGAAGTTACAGCAATTATTTGCAATTATTGCTTTTATTATTATTCTTCCGACTATTGTATATAACATATAACAAGGAAAAGTCTCCAATCCGGTCAACAGTTGACTCCTTGATTTTTTTTGTAATTCTTTACGCTCCTATGTAGAGATGGGCATTATTTAATTAAAATAATATACTTCCGAATGGCCCCAGTGGCCGATCGACACGAGGTTTGGGGGGAGGGTGTGTTTACCCTAAATCTAAAATTCTATTTAGCTTCGGGTATTTATTAGTTTCCTTTGTTTATTCGAAGGCCTTTCATCTTTGGCTTCGAATAATTTTTCATCTTTCATTATATCTTTATCCTAAGGTCGTATTCAAATATATTGGCCGGTCGATTCGTTTTCGCGAACAGCGATCGAGGAGAAATCAGCCATCACCATCTGACGATCGTGGATTTGTCAGTTGGAGTTCCCTAGCCACCGAAGGGTATGGTGGGGTAACGGGAATGCTGCTCGGCCCCGTCTGAACGTAGCCGTGTGGCTGTTATTTATTCTTACTGTCAGCGTAGTACATATGTAGTTGTGTGCGTCACGAAGTTATGCGTAGTCCAATACGAGATGAAGCTATCGAGAAAGAATCAATGTTCTGACCAATAAAGCTCCTGAATTTTTTCGGAGCTAAGGCCTAAGGCACACCTATTCTGATGCGTGTATTTCTACGCTGCAGCTCGGTTTGGCCTATACATTAGTGATGGCGATCTTTTGTTGGATCGATCTAAAATCGATCTTTTTAGGGAAAATAAGATCGATTTTTCACCGATCTTTTTTAATTCCGATCCATCAGGAATCGATCCCTTTTTCTTTAGGATCGGTTAAAAAAAATTAATTTTATATTTAGTAAGTGCCAGACAATGATGGCTACGTAAAATACACATCGTATAATACATGCATATACACATGTATTATACTCGAATATTACTGATCGTAGTCATATTGGATACGTTCAGCAGACTCAACTGTTGAGTGATCTCATTAGATTTTACTCTGAAGTTGTACGTTATATAAACTCTATACTTATTTCCTAGTCCTTCTTGTTTTAATTAACTTATTGCCCAATTGTCCAATTAGTCAGTTACATTTTAATGTTCAATATTTGATATTTGATATTTTTGTAATTATTTATAGCTGAATAAATATTTGAAGAGTCTAAGGATACAATTTTCGCGATGGTCATTATAACAAGAAACTACTTGTGTATGAAAATTTATCATTAAAAGTACTATATTAGTACTATAGAAATGTGATCAATTAAGGCGAGAATAAAGTTAATTTAAGTATCCCTTTTAGGATCGATCTTTGAAGATCGATCTTTTATTTTCACGATTGATCGATCTTATAACCGATCCTTCATAAAAGATCGATTCTTAGGATCGATCTGATCTTTGTCCAGGATCGCCATCACTACTATACATGACAGAAGCTTGGCGCTATCCCCACCACTTCTGCCTTACTCGTGTTCTGCGATGACGAGAGAATACGCGTTACGAATAGGAGTGTGCGGATCGTCCCGCGGCTCGGATTCTCGGCCCTCGGGACGGGTCGGAAAATTTCGGGCGGGATCGGGCGGGGTCCCGATACTTTCGTATTGCTCGAGATCCAGACGGTTTCGGGATCCCGAGACTCGATTCGGGCTACAAGCATGACCGCCATGAGCGGGCAATTTGATTTCAGGTCGGCTTGGCAAAACTCGGACGCGATCGGCTCGAAAGCCAGCTATTACGAGAGGACCGAGACGGAAAGAATTATGTATATCATTTATATCGATACCAGAGTGATAAGTTTTTACCTTTCTGTCTCCTGTTGAATCATAATTTGTATCTTATTATTTATTTACATATATATGTATTTTCATTGCTACCAAATAGTCTGTGAATACTGAATACGTCCATATACGTACTTAAATAAATACCATGTTCAGAACTTGGGAAGAAGACTATTTTTATATCGACAATATTGTAAAATCTGAATAAAATATACTTCATACTTAGTACTTTATGTAAAGGGAATATATAGGGTATTATCTTTTTCCGGATAGGTTCAGATTTAAAATAGAAAACGTACGAACTATAAGCATACAAAAAGGAATATTTCCTGGATAAACATCATAATAACAACAATATACAGGAGGCGAATATTTTATTATTTCAAATTAACGTGTAAGAAACATAATTTTTCTATGTTCTCAGGTAATAATTTTAATCTATTGCTGGTAACGATATCGTCCGATCGCGTCCGAGTTTTGCCGAGCCGACCTGAAATCAAATTGTCCGCTCATGGCGACTATGCTTGTAGCCCGAATCGAGTCTTTCGCCCGAAAGTTGCCGGCCCGTCCCGAGCCCGAAAAATCAGGTAACCGCACACCCCTAGTTACGAAACTCACCGGCCAATAAATCTGAATACGATCTTAGAAGTTCGAATAACCGACGAGAACCTTTGTGTCCCGAGCCGCGCGAGATCGCCGTGCTCGGCGATGTGTCATCGATTATAAAGAAACAGAATTTGTTTATTTTTCATCGTATCAATATGAAAGTGATACCATTGGATTCTTGGCATTCTCCCAGTTATATTGGCAGAAAATAATTTAAATCGGACTATTTTTAACAAAACGGGCTTTCACTTCTACAAACAAATTTTTCACGTAATTTCCTTAATTTTGGTCCGAATTATATCATTTTTGGGGCCAATTTGATCGAGAAAACATGAGGAATCGACTGACGTCACTTTCGCAAAGATCTGATTAGAAATGCAGGACTGCAGATTTGTCACTGCTTAGCGCGCAACATTGTATGGCCCCGAGCTGGTTTCGAGCGCCGAAGCCCACGAAACTCAGCGAGTCGCATGATTGCCAGCGAGAAGGACAAGAGGGGACTTTCCATGGCGAAGGAAAATCAGCCTTCTACAGAACTCAAATCGAGAAAGACTTTGCTAACAAACTTTATATTCACGTCAAATAAATACTTTAATTGTAAAATTTAGAAGACGAACTATTGTTGAATTTCGCCAGTTCTTACATATGCCCCACTGGGTTCGGAATTCCTGATCCCAGAGTTTCATGCATTTACCTATTGAAATGTTGCTTCAAGTCATCGGGCAATTGCATTGTTTCTTCTCGTACATATGTATATCTGTTCGCGAGTAGGTGTCATGAATGACGCGACTTTTGTTTCCCAAATAAATTCACCCCTATCAGGGCCCTCGCTCGAACCGCTTGACAACGAGACCGAACGATGTGAACCGAGTGCGAGTGAAATAGCGCACCAGCGGTACACCCTCGGTCGACGGCGACTTGAGTCATCCAGTACTGAATACGAAATGTTCAAAATTTCTCATTACACCTTGATGAGAGTGTTACCATTCATGGATTGTTGGTGAGTCAAGACACGAAGCAATTCAGTCTATTTTTTCTTATGAATACATGATTAGAACACACTCTACATTCAATAAAAATTGATCGAATTGCTCCATGTTTGATATCATTTTCATCGGGAAATCCTAAAAAATTCATCGGTAATACTTTCATCAATACTTATCAAAAACACGAACATTTTATTTTTCTGTACTGGGTATTTTATCTAGCTCGTCGGTTTTATTGTTCTCGGCTGTCAACGGGCGGTCTACTAGGACCCGAAGGTCCACGCTCGCAACGAGAAAGCAAAACAGTGGGGTGGGTAGGTCTTTCCCGATAAACTAAGCCCAAAGGCTTCTCAACAATTGAAACATTGGAAGACTGTACATATTCTTTCTGATGCTTTGGGCGATATGCGCAACCATTTGTATGCCCGGTTTCATGTCTAACAAGTCAGGCGATTTTGTTTGTGAGAGTCATATATAAAGACAGTCCTGTAACGTTCACTACATCTTCAATTATAAAACTGCAAATATGTTATTTTACACATGTGTCTCGCTGAGTTTCGTCGGGTTCGACGCTTGAAACCAGCGGGGCCATACAATGTTGCGCACTAAGCACTGATGAATCTGAAGTTTTGCAATTTCTAATCAGATGTTTGCGATCGTGGCGTCAATCGATTCCTTATACTTTCTCAATCAAATTGGCCCCAAAAATGATACAACTCAAACCATAATTAAGGAAATTACGTGAAAAATTTGTTTGCAGAATTGAAAGCCCGTTTCGTTAAAAATAGTCCGATTTAAATAATTTTTTCATTAAAAAAATGCGCAGGCTGGATACGCGTGATTATTACGTGGCCCCCTCCATAGACATATATAGACGGATCAGAAGATGGGACTATCGGCGTGGGGAAGGAAGGCTTGGAGGGGTAAAGGCATAGGTTCAGATACAGGCGCGTCGGTTAGCTTCGGATGCATTCGGCATGCATAACCACAGCGTTATCCGATTTACTCGTATCGCTCCCCTTACCGCGAACCTTGCCACCCCCCTCAGCATACGCTCCGCCGTCTATATATGTCTATGGTCCCCTCCTCGAAGTGACAGAAAATATAACCTATGTATACGCTATATGACAATAAATGTTGAGCGGCTATTTCGTTCTTTTGCGCTACATTTGTGAACTTTCTATCATCCTTCCAAAACATTATTACGTCGCAACAGTATCTTTAGGAAATCGGGTCTAGCATATAGGTTATATTTTCTGTCACTTCGAGGACAGAAAATCCGGTCCTCCAAGTGACAGAAAATATAACCTATATGCTATACCCGATTTCCTAAAGATACTGGTGCGGCGTAATAATAATGTTTCGGAAGGATGATGAAAAGTTCACAAATGTAGCGTAATGCAACGAAATAGCCGCTAAATATTTATTGTCTTATAGCATATACATAGGTTATATTTTCTGTCACTTCGAGGAGGGACCACATAATAATCACGCGTTGGATTCAACATCAAACACAATTTTATATATGTTTGTTCATAACTGCTTTCTGCATAGGATGTGTATTTCATGTTCTGTTTCAGTGTTTTGCTAATTAAAAAATGTCTATCCTAACAAACTTCATTTTCTGGGGACATGCCCTCATCTATTTTTCCTTTTCACTTATAATTCCTTACTGCCAACGTAGAATATTGTAGCATAAGCACATTTCAGGTAAATGTACAATGAATTTTCTACGTTTGCAGTACCAGCAGACTTTCTGTTTAAAAAGTACAACGCAACAGCTGAGAATTTCTTTCCACATTCAAAATAACATATGGAAATAGCAAACAGCTCCCTCTCGCGTGCACAGGCAGCCGCGTATTTATGGGTAATACCATTTCAGTGCAGAAAAAACCTGCTGTAATACCGACCTGCCGAATCGTCCAGACCACGTGACGTGTCTACCCTCTTAAGTGCACCAAGGTTGGCGGCAGAATTGTTTGAAGAGACTGGAAAGAAAGTTCATTCTGACACAGTTCGTCGAATGCTCCATGAAAGTGGATACAACGGTAGAGTTCCCCGAAAGAAGCCATATATTAACGATGTGAATCGAAAGAAAAGATTATTCTTCGCCAAAGAATACATTTCTAAAGAAGAAACGTGGTGGAAAACTGTAATTTTTGCGGATGAGAGTAAATTAAATATTTTTGGGTCCGATGGCCGAAAACTGATATGGCGTAAAGCCAATGAAGAGCTTCACACTAAAAATCTCAGACCAACAGTGAAACACGGTGGAGGAAGTGTGATGGTTTGGGGTTGTATTTCGGCTGCTGGAATGGGCGAATTAGTTTTCATTGATGGAATTGTAGATAAAAATAGATATTTAAATATTCTAAAACAAAACTTACATAAAAGTGCTATTAATATGAACATTCGTAATAGTTTTAAATTTTATCAGGATAATGACCCCAAACATAAATCACGTATAGTTCAAGAATATTTACTGTATAATTGTACAAAGGTATTGCACCCACCTCCACAGTCACCAGACTTAAATCCGATCGAAAATTTATGGGATTACTTAGATCGTCGAATCAGACTAACACCCATAAAGTCGAAAGACGAATTAAAATTACGATTAACCGAAGAATGGTCACGTATTCCGTTAGAATACTTAAATAAAATTATTTCTAGTATGCCCAAACGTTTAAACCATGTACTTAAACAAAAAGGCAATCCAACAAAATATTAAAATGTATGTAATTTTGTTAAAGTATATGTATATTTCACATAAAAGCATTATGCTTTGCAGAGTGTCCGAATATTTTTGCGACGTCAGAATTAGGCATTATTTCGTTTATCATTGGTTAACAAAAGAAGTGTATAAATTAAATAAAAGAATCTTACGTTTTTAGCAACTAGAATAAGTCTAGTAAATCATAAAAAAACAATGAACCCCTTATTTCCAAAATTACTACAGATACACAATGATATATTTCCAAGTACCATTGTGTCCGAATATTAATGCGGCTCACTGTATTAACAAACAACTCCGCTCAATCAGAGCGCGAGCCTTCCGTCCGAGCTCCGGTGATAGCGTTGGCTACGCGGTCGGCGGCTGCGCTTGTACTACGAACAAGCAAGTCGACATGCATCGAAGGAAACCGCGTAAAATCGCAGATGAAAAAGACATAACATACAAAATCGAACTTTTCGCCATCTTTTGCCATTTAAAGCGAATAACGAATAAAAGATAAATCGAGGTAAATCATGTCAAACATAAAACGAGGAATACACAGTTTTTTTTTTTAAGCAGAATCGATAAGAATAATAATTTCAAGTGAGAGGGCAAAAAATACGTAAATTTCGTTTTCAAAGAATGCATAAACGAACAGGTAATGTAACAGAAAATGTGCGGCAAGTGACCGTAGTTCGTTATTGTGGTAAAAATCCGTAGTTTAATAACGGCCAACACTCTTGTTGATAATAAATAAGATTCTTTAAAAAATCTGAAGTAAAATTTACGTACAAGAAACTTGGAGAAATGTCGCCGGAAATAAATAATAACCTGCGTTAAATTTAAAAAATATTATTTGGTGTATGAATAAATTCTTTTCATTTGGATTTACATGAGCAGTACAAAGCTACTGAATTTCTATCGCGGTGCTATTCGTAAGCTGGCACAAAAATGGCAAAAGATAATTAATAATAATGGAAATTATTTCGATGATTGAGTTGTTTTCATATTTGTGTAAATCAAACTCTTATTGTATCCAGGAATCGTGAAGAATATATTTCAACATCTAATAATCACCAATAAATTAAATAATACTCACCCTTTCGGACATTCCTTTCCTTCTTTTTCGGAAACCTGTGTCACTAGGTCACTGTACCGATCCTGGCCATCGGTGGACGAACAAATTTATGGTATGGTAGCTATCCGGTTCCGAAACGAACAATGACGCGGCGGGGATGTCTGCGTTTAATAGGCCACGATTTTAATTTACTCAATTCTTTTTATGTAAGCTAAGAAGTGCGAGAATTTCGCCTCGTATCAGTTATCAATGATTCTGTTTATTCGACGAGGTTCCAAAGAGTCTTGTCTTGTTTATGTTTTTCAACCGCCTTAAGACCGTCGCAGACGGTGACGATTTGACTCCACCAGACTTCTAGAGGGTATACCCCTGCCTCTCTTGCTTCCGGGTGGACTGTGCCTGGAGAGAGACCAGGCAGTTGGCTACTAGACATTATACGAATCACACCTCTCTGTAGTCAACCATAGTTTAGATAATTTTAAATGTTTAAGCGTGATTAATATTAAATATTCAGTGCACTCCTTGACCCAGATCCTTTTATTAAGTTTAAAGGAATCATCCATTCTGTAAGTTGTTGCTGATTGTAGCAAGACGGAATTTACGACCCCGTTGAAGTAGGAATTTCCGACAATCGGAACGGAACAGTAGCGCCCAGTGCTTAGCTGATCGCAGGTACACGACATCACCCAAAGTAAAGGGTCGCAACGTCAAGTGCATTCGAGTTACTGCTGTACCGAATATGCATTCACTTCACTGCACGGTCACTAACGTTGATTACCTGACACGATCACTTAATTTATTTCCAATGGAACTTGTTGTTCCTACGTTGTAAAAGATTGGTGGTCCCGAAAGGGGCCGATTGTTATCAATGTAAATGTTCTTCTACGTGCCCTCCGCTAGTAGTTATGCATGTTTCAGCGCGCAGAATTATTTGCCGCTGTACCCGCTGCAACATCTCCGGACTAATATTCGCTAGTGCCCCGTGTATCCGCACAATGGCCTCTTCCGGAGTATTCACCGGCTGACGGTCTACCTCATCCTGAAATAATTGTTTTAAAAACAAATGCAAAACGTAACTAAAGAAAGAATGTCCATAATAAAATTAAGTAGCAAGTAACAGCAATAATGAAATTACCTTCAGGTAGCCCCGAAAGAAAAAGTCCAGGGGATTCATATCCGGTGACCGTGGGGGCCACGCAACAGGACCGTCGCGGCCGATCCATCCGTCCTGGAAGGTTTGTTCTAGATAGTCGTGGATAATTGTGGCGTAGTGAGGTCCAGCCCCGTCATGATGAAAGAACATGTTCCGTCGGATCTCATATGGAATTTTGTCCATGTGATCCGGCAGAACATATTCTAAAAAAAACTTTATACGCTGGGCCGTCTATCCTGTCACGCAGAATGTACGGCCCAACGATAAAGTCGCCACAAATGCCGACCTATAGATTAATCGACCAACGGAATTGTGCTGCACATGGACGAAGCGCCAGGGGATTTTCGTCGCTCCACACATGCAGATTGTGGAAATTGAAGCACCCTTCCCTAGTGAAGACTGATTCGGCCGACCACAATATGCATTTGCAGGCCGATAGATTCCGTTCTATTTCTCCCATCAGCCACTTTGAATACTGAAGCCGCTGGACGTAGTCCCCGAGGAGCAAATGCTATACTTGTACGTACTTGTACGGATGCAACATGTGCTCCTTTAGGATTCGGTGTATCGTCATGTAGCTGACACTAGAACAAGTTGCAGAAACATCGACTGATAGATAACATATTTTTTTTACTTAATAATTGTTGCATTTATTTTGTAGTGTGACTTACTTTAGTCGAAGGCCCACGTCGCGGACGCTAACAGTAGCATCTTCCTCGACGGCACAAAGTACACGTTCTTTTGCCGGGGGGCTCCGACCTTATCGTGGTCTACCGAGTTTACTGCCCCGCGGCATCACAGACCCCGTCGAGTGTAGCCGTTGCGCCATATTTCGAAATGTTGCTGCATCGGGTGTTCTTAATTCGGATATTGTGCTGCGTACGATCGCGCAGCAGCAGCTGCATCGCCGTGGTTCTCCATAAACACCCAAACCATGCAGTAAAAATCTACCGGGGAGAACATTCATGTTTCCAGGATGCTAACTGACTGACAGAATTTTCTCGAAGGACCTTCTTCCACCCACAAGTAGTTTGCCAACGGTTTATTGTGCGTTAACCCAGACTACGACAAGATTTAGAGACAAAGAAACCAGCATTTGCTGAAAAAAACATGTGGCTTGCAGAACTGCAAGGAACGACATAGTTTCACCAAGGCGCTTGCCCCTTTCATTTTCTGACAACGTACCCATTGCTTGGAGATAGACAGCAGACACCACGTGTATCGGTTCGAAAGGTTCCGAAGGGAAGAGAAACAGGAAGTCTTCGAGTTGCTGTAAAGAAAAAAATGCATACTATTCATGTATCCCTTTTCCAATACCCTGAGTTCATGACTGCTGCGAGGCCGAATCAATTAAGCCATAAATTACCCCAAACTGTAGGAAACCGTTCTCTACCGTTGACTCGCGGGACAATACGGTCATAAACCGCGAACCTGGCGAAATGATCTGGCCGATGAGGCTGACTAATTTTTGGGAACTAGCAATTAAAATGTATTATTCAACCTCGATACTGCTCGGGAAGAGAAATAGGAAGAAAAAGAGTATGTAGTACGCTGACTGCGCGTAGTCCCGCCTGCCTCGTCCTACCATCAAATCAAAGACGGATCACTTATCTCTCGAGTATAAACGCGCTCGAATTTCAAAACAAAAACACGCGTTGACGTATTCCGTGCGAGAGAAGGTGGTCTTTATTCCGATTGGTCCTAACCTAACAACCCTGCCCTGCAACCCTCCCAAACGCCCACTTTTATCAGAAAATGAACGGGGCAAGGCCCATTTTGTCAGAAAATGAACGGGGCAAGCGCCTTGGTGAAACTATGTCGTTCCTTGCACTTCTGCAAGCTACGTGCTTTTTCAGCAAATGCTGGTTTCTTTTTCTCTAAATCTTGTCGTAGTGGGGGTTAACGCACAATAAAACGTTGGCAAACCACTTGGGGGTACAAGTAGGTCCTTCGAAAAAACTCTGTCAGTCAGTTACCATCCTGGAAACAAGAATGTTCTCTCCGGTAGATTTTTACCGGATGGTTTGGGTGTTTATGGAAAACGACGGCGATGCAGCTGCTGCTGCGCGATCGTACGCAGAACAATACCCGAATTTAAGAACACCCAATGCCGCAACATTTCGATATATGGCGCAAGGGCTACACTCGATGGGGTCTGTGATGCCGCGGGGCAGTGAACTCTGTAGACCACGATCAAATCGGAGCCCCGCGTCAAAAGAACGTGTACTTCGTGCTGTCGAGGAAGATGCCACTGTTAGTGTCCGCGACGTGGACCATCGACAAAAGTAAATCACACTACAATATAAATGCAACAATTATTAACTAAAAAAAATGTTATCTAACAGTCGATGATTCTGCAATTTGTTCTAGTGTCAGCCACATGGCGATGCATCGAATCCTAAAGGAGCACATGTTGCATCCGTACAAGTATGTTCACGGGACTACGTCCAGCGGCTTCAGTATTCAAGGTGGCTGGTGGGAGAAGTAGAACGAAATCCGTCGGTCTGCAAATGCATATTGTGGTCGGACCTATCACTCTTCACTTGGGAACAGTGCTTCAATGCCCACAATAAGCATCTATGGAGCGACGAAGATCCACTAGCGCTTCGTCCACGCGCAGCACAAGTTCGCAGGTCGATTAATCTACAGTGTGTCCGCGGGAAAGCTAAACAGCCGGCTTCCTCCTAAACTATTGGAGATAAAAATATTAAAAAAATAGGGAATTGCATGGTTCGAGGGGGCCAATTAATTAGCGCGAACGAATTTTTTTATCGATTATTATTTTAAAAGATACGATGGTCAAGTCCGGTTTTTCAAATGGAACTATTTTTTTTGAACACCTGAGTTGATAGTGCGTTCCAAGACAAATTCAATAAGCTTTAATGTATACACTTTATTTTCACTGGTTTTTAAGATATTGCGCTTGCAAATTTACTGATTTTCACTGGAAGAAAACTGTCTGGTATAGCACGGACCGGGGACCGTCTTACTGGTTCCACGGGTGGCACTGCCTTTTGAAATAGATACCTACCAGCCAAAGGTCTACGCCAGGCCCAAAGGCTGGACAATTTTTTTCCGACAGAAATGCTACTTAGGTAGGTACATCTGCGGTATATTTATTTCGCACTTGCTTCTACGCTCGGATAGCCGGTTCTTTTGGGAGGGATGCAAGTTCGATTGGTTAGGTTAGGAGGAGTGAAAGTTGCTAGACTAAACTTCAATCATAGGGAGCAGATTGTATCAGAACCATTCGGATTTGCATTCCTCACAAACGGCTGCTCACTTGAAGAGGCCCTCTTCACAGCAATGCCCACCTTCTCTCGCACGGAATACGTTAACGCTTGCTTTTGTTCTGATATTGAAGCTCGTGTTTATACTCGAGAGGACCACGCGTCGACAGCGGGCTACCCCTTTTCTTCTTGTGTCTCTCCACGAGCCGTGTTGACGGTGGATTGTAGGAGCGTAGATATCTGGATGCCAGTTATTGAATTCAGGAGACGATAGAAACATTTTATTACAAAACACACATGTACTATAATTAAAGTAAATCGTATTCCTCTCGGGCAGGAGTACTGATAATGATCGAACTTGCGCCCCACTTCGCGCAGACCAATTACACGGAGGGTAGTCGGGTCACACACTGCCCAAATGTGTGATGCGCTGGCACCCCGTGGCGAGGACAGACCTTCGCATTGCCTCACCCGATTTTTATGGTTTTTTTTCCGGAAAAAGGTACGAATCCTGGGCAGAACGTAGCGAATTGAAGACGACCCTCCGCAGTCGAGGGTGAAATATCCATTACAGCGTATTAAGAGACCCTTTTCTTCATCGTATCGAAAGGGAAGTGACGCCAATGGATTCCTTATGTTTTTCTGACGAAAATCACACCAAATGTCATGCAAATCGGACTACTTTGACACAAGCTATTTGTATTCCCTATGTAAAAGTTGTCCGATTTACACGACATTTGTAATGATTTTCATCGGAAAACCCCAAGGAATGCATCGGCGACACTTCCATATCCATACGATAAAGAATAAAGAATTATTTTATTTCCTAACCAGATACAGGGTAATTAAGGAGCAGCGCCCGTCAAGGAGATGCGGCGGCCTGGTACCCCGTGGCGAGGACAAACCCTCGCAGTGCCTGACCGAATTTTATGGCTTTCCACCCGCGAAGGGGTTCGAGTGCCTAATAAGAAGTGAGAAATCTTCGACTTGCGCATTTCTCATCAGATCTTTGCAAAACCGACACCTATCAATTCCTTATGTTTCGCCGATGAAGCTGACACTAAGAACGACGTAATTTGGGCCATAATGAAGGAAATTCCATGGAATATCGATTTATATCATTTCAAGCTGACTTGACTTGGTTAAAAATAGTCCGATTTACATGAAATTTGGTATGATTTTAATCGACGGAACGCCAGGAATCCATTGGCGCCACTTCCCCTTCGATACGACGAAGAAAAGAATTTCTTAATACGCTCAAATGGATATTTCACCCTCGACTGCGGGGGCTCGACCTCAATTCGCTACGTCCGGCCCAGGATTCGTACCTTTTTCCGAAAAAAGTCATAAAATTCTATGGGCACTGCGGGGTGTTGTCCTCGCGACGGGGTGACGGGCGCAGCACCAGAATCAGCCAGTACCTACCTTTTTAAGAAATAAAACAATTCGTTATTCCCTATCGTATGGATATGGAAGTGTCGCCGATGGATTCCTTGGGGTTTTCCGATGAAAATCATTACAAATGTCGTGTAAATCGGACAACTTTTACATAGGGAATACAAATAGCTGGTGTCAAAGTAGTCCGATTTGCATGACATTTGGTATGATTTTCGTCAGAAAAACATAAGGAATCCATTGGCGTCACTTCCCTTTCGATACGATGAAGAAAAGGGTCTCTTAATACGCTGTAATGGATATTTCACCCTCGACTGCGGAGGGTCGACTTCAATTCGCTACGTTCGGCCCAGGATTCGTACCTTTTTCCGGAAAAAAACCATAAAAATCGGGTGAGGCAATGCGAAGGTCTGTCCTCGCCACGGGATACCAGCGTATCTCCTTGACGGGCGTTGCTCCAGAATTACCCTGTATCATTTGGGCACTGTGTGACCCGACTACCCTCCGTTTAATTGGTCTGTGCGAAGTGGGGCGCAAGTTCGATCATTATCAGTACTCCTGCCCGAGAGGAATACGATTTACTTTAATTATAGTACATGTGTGTGTTGTAATAGAATGTTTCTATCGTCTCCTGAATTCAATAACTGGCATCCAGATATCTACGCTCCTACAATCCACCGTCAACACGGCTCGTAGAGAGACACAGGAAGAAAAGGGGTAGCCCGCTGTCGACGTGTGGTCCTCTCGAGTATAAACACGAGCTTCAATATCAGAACAAAAGCAAGCGTTAACGTATTCCGTGCGAGAGAAGGTGGGCATTGCTGTGAAGAGGGCCTCTTCAAGAGAGCAGCCGTTTGTGAGGAATGCAAATCCGAATGGTTCTGATACAATCTGCTCCCTATGATTGAAATTTAGTCTAGCAACTTTCACTCCTCCTAACGTAACCAATCGAACTTGCATCCCTCCCAAAAGAACCGGCCATCCGAGCGTAGAAGCAAGTGCGAAATAAAAGTAACGGTGCGCTTCTTGATACCGCAGATGTACCTACCTAAGTAGCATTTCTGACGGAAAAATATTGTCCAGTCTTTGGGCCTGGCGTAGACCTTTGGCAGGTAGGTATCTATTTCAAAAGGCAGTGCCACCCGTGGAGCCAGTAAGACCGACCTCGGTCCGTGCTATACCAGACAGTTTTCTTCCAGTGAAAATTAGTAAATTTTCAAGCGGAATATCTTAAAAACCAGTGAAAATAAAGTGTATACATTAAAGCTTGTTGAATTTGTCTTGGAACGCACTATCAACTCAGGTGTTCAAAAAAAATAGTTCCGTTTGAAAAACCGAACTTGACCATCGTATCTTTTAAAATAATAATCGATAAAAAAATTCGTTCACGCTAGTTAATTGGCCTCCTCGAACCATGCAATTGCCTATTTTTTAAATATTTTTATCAGCAATACTTTAGAAGAAAACCGGCTGTCCAGTCTTAGGTGGGACACCCTGTAGTTCGTAAAGTTTTTTTTCTTTTCGTTTTCTCAGTCTCGCCTCTTACTGTTACTGGAAGCGAGTACTGATCCATTTGCACCGGACGCAGTGTCGATATTTAGTTTTCCGATCTTACCGACTGATCGCAATCAGTCACAGGTGTTCGCGCGTGCGCGCCACAAGCGCCGTGGTGTCTTCCTTCTTTTAGTTCCTTCCGTCGTTAGTCCTTCGAACAAGTGCGATCAAGGCTAATATATAATTAAAACTTCCTTACGCCAAGTTCAGTGTGCATACTTATTACGATATCCTCGGATCCGCTCCCGAACCTCACTTAAAATTAACAGGTTATGGGCCCAGGACGCCGCGACACCGCGTAAATATTCCGAGGATCAGTATAACGAATCCTTCTTGATCGAAACGTTCATCGATAGTGATTGGCACGTGCCGAATCCGCCATTATCGATACGACTCGTTCGCGCAACGTGCCCGTTTCACAAAAGGACGAAGTGCGTGTTGTGTCAGCCATCCCATAGTCCGACACCCGGTGCGCGAGAATCCTACAGTGAAGTGCTCGCGTATATTTCAGAATGTCGGAACCGATCCACTTGAAACAAGTGACGAAGTTCGACGGAACGAACTTCCTTCTATGGAAGTTCCAGATGAACGCCATTTTTGTGGCATACGGCGTCAAGGATATCGTCGACGGTATAAAAGTCGAGCCGGCAGCGAGCGATCAGGCGGGACGAGCCGCGTGGCTAACAAACAACGCAAAAGCCATGTGCATTGTTTCAACCGCCATAGAATATTCTCAACTAGAATATCTCATCACTTGGAATACGGCTGCCGAAATGTGGAGTAAGCTAAGTAGCATACACGAGCAGAAAACTGCTTCGAACAAACTGCTCATCATGCAAAAGTTCCACGAATATAGAATGGACCACAAGTCTTCGATCTCGCAACACGTGGCCAAAATCGAAAACATGGCGCGTCAGTTGAGGGATTTAGGAGAAACGGTCTCCGATGTCGCCATCATGGCGAAAATACTGGGAAGCCTCCCATCCAAATACAACTCGCTAATCACCGCTTGGGACAGCGTTGCTCCCGCGCAGCAGACTCTTGATAATCTCAATCAACGCCTCCTGAAAGAAGAAACGCGTATGAGTGCCAGCGACGAGGCCACAAGCGCCCTCGCCGCCGTGAACGTAAAACCCGCCAGAAATATCGCCAAGCCAAAACGTGATGAAACAAAGAAACGAAGCAACAAGGAAATCGAGTGCTTCTACTGTCACAAAAAGGGACACTTCATTAGAGACTGCCGAAAGAGACTAAGTGCCAATAAAAACCAAGGTGACAAATCTGAAAGCATAGACACACTTATTGCCTGCACCAATGACGAGAAAGTATCGCCGCGGACTAGTGAACCGAGTTTGTCTATCTCCTGTGCGTTCTCCTACCAAGACAAAGCGCGTCTCCTAAGTCGCGACGCGAAGGACATGTGGTTCGCGGATAGTGGTGCTTCCAAGCACATCACGTTCAGACGCGAATGGTATTCGACCTTCAATCCGACAACAGACGAAAAGATCTGTTTGGGGGACGACGGTGTTTGTGAAATCATGGGATCCGGTACGATCCCCGTGTCAAGACTAGTCAACAATAAGTGTCTCAATACAAATCTTGAAAACCTCTTATACGTTCCGAGTTTCAAAAAAAACCTTTTCTCAATCGGACAGTGCACCGACAAGAAGTTTCGCGTCGTTTTCTGCGGAGAATCCATAGGGATATATCGCGACGATCAATTGGTCGTCCAGGGCGTGAAACAACAAAATAAAATCTACCCGCTCTTCCTTCAACCGGTAATAGGCGAAACAGCGAACATAGCCATCTCCGAGAATCTTAAAACATGGCACCTCCGCTTAGATTACCTCAACAAAGCGTCGTTAAGGGAAATGACGAAGAAGAAGCTCGCCACAGGAATCAATTTCACCGACGTCAACGACTTCTTCTGTGACGACTGCCAGTTCGGGAAGATACACAAGCTACCGTTCAAAAAGGATGCACTGAGAGCAAGACCGCAACCGGGAGAGTTTATCCATAGCGACGTCTCCGGACGGATGTCAACACAGTCCCTCGGCGGGGCGAAATTCTTCGCGACCTTCAAGGACGACTACTCGGGATTCCGTCACGCATACTTCATGCGCCACAAGTCGGACGTCTACGAATGCTTCAAACGGTACCAGCAAATGATTAGAAATAAATTTAACAGTTCAATGAAACGATTAAGGGCCGACAATGGAAAGGAGTACGTCAACAAAGAAATGAAGGAATACCTGGCGAGAACGGGTATTCAGCTGGAGCCGACGGCGCCCTACACGCCCGAACAAAACGGGCGATCCGAGAGGGACAACCGGACCATAGTCGAGTCCGCCAAGACGAAGCTGCTCTCCAAGGACTTACCCCGCTACCTCTGGGCCGAAGCTGTGAACACAGCCATATATCTCATGAATCAAACGGCCACATCTCAGGTGCAGGACGCGACTCCATATGAGATATGGACCGGCAAGAAACCAGACCTGTCTCATGTAAGAATATTTGGGAGCAAGGCATTCGAGCACGTCCTCGAGGTTTTCCGTACGAAGCTGGACCCGAAGGTGAAGAAGTCAATCCTCGTAGGCTACGAGGGAGAATCCTCTAATTACATCCGGACTTACGGAAAATCTCGGTAAGCAGACACGTAACAATCAATGAGCGTGTTGCAAGGGACCCGGCGAGCGTTGGGCCAAACACGGCCGACCTTCACGACTGCACCGGAGTGGATCCAGCCCACGCGACGCGGGAGTGCGTCCCAGATGCACCCGGTCCACCAAGCACCTCCATTGGGGTTCGGGACACCGATGCAGACCAGACCGACGCCGACGGACGAGACGATTCGGACGAGACAGCACGCAGCCCCCGTGACCGTCGGACGCTTCGCGCCCCGGACAGGTACGAGGCAAACTACGCCGAGTTCTTCGAACCGGCAACCTACGCAGAGGCGATCACCGGAAGGGATGCTGAACAGTGGAAGGAGGCCATCGCAGACGAGCTGTCAGCCCTAGGACGGAACGGGACCTGGAAGATGACACCGCTCCCGGCCAACCAGCGTGCGATCGAATCTAAGTGGACTTTCAAAGTTAAACGGGCTCCAACGGGTGAAGTGGTAAGATTTAAAGCGCGTCTAGTTGCAAAGGGCTTCTCTCAGAAAGCCGGAATTGATTATAATGAGACTTTTTCACCAGTCGAGCGATACGACTCCGTGCGCGTTCTTCTCGCGATTGCCGCAGTAAGGGACCTCGAGATCCGGCAGTTCGATGTAAAGACAGCCTTCCTCAACGGGGAGCTAACCGAGGAGATTTATATGAAAATCCCCGAGGGAGTTCCGGCTATTAACAAAACCTCGGTTTGTAAATTAGTAAAGTCACTGTACGGACTCAAGCAGTCATCGCGATGTTGGAACCAAATATTCGACGCGTTCCTCAAGCGTTTCAATTTTAAACAATCACACGCGGATAAATGTATATACGTAGGAAATTTCTGCGATTGTGAAGTGCACCTCGCGCTATAGTAGATGACGGATTAATGTTAGCGAAGTCCGAAATGGCCCTTGATGCAGTCGTCAAGGTCCTTCAACGTTCATTTGAGATAACTCTCGGCGACTCAGACATATTCGCTGGCTTACAAATTTCGAGAGATCGGGGGACAGGAACCTCGACGATACATCAGGAGTCATATGTAAAGAGAATCCCCATAAAAAAAACTTCAAAAAAGTAAAAAAATTACGCCAAGTACATGAAAAATCAAATAAATCACAAACAATAGAAGGTAATAATTACAAAATAAAAAAGATGTGAAATCAGAATGAGCTGCCAGTACATAAAGATGCTTTCCAACTGCGCTTTAGATGACAAAACTACATGAAGTGTACTTTATTGTGCCCCCTTGGGGATTACAATTCTTACAACTCCTCCTCCCTACTCTCGCTTACACCTACTTCCCGCAATATTAAATCTACTCCATAAAACTACTCCTTAAACCTAATCCTTAAACCTAATCGCCCGCTCGCTCGCTCGCTCGCTCGCTCGCTCGCCACCGCCGCGCCCGCTCCTCCCGCTCCTCCTTCCCTCCTCCGAACCTCCGCTTCCGCACGCATCCTCTCACTCCCAATCCTTACCCATTCATTCCTCCATCTTGTACCCCTCTCCACTCTTCCACCCTCCTCATCCACCTTTCCCCCTCTTCATCATCTCCCAACACTTCCCCCACCATCTCCTGCCAACCCCTTCCCCCTCCCCACCCCGTACATTCCTCCCATACATGTTCCCATGTTTCTTCTCCCCACCCGCAAACCCTACATCTCCTTTTCTCCTCATCCTCCCAATATCTCCCCCCCCCTCATCTCACTCCCCAACCTGAACCTAGCCACCCTCCTCCATCTGCTCTCCCCCACCCCTTCTTCAGGTATCCAGGAACCCCCACCCCCTTTACCGCCCCAAACCATCTATTATACCTAGCTTCCCTAATCCTTTCCCACCTATCCCCCTCCTGCAACCTCTTCTCCACACTTACCAGCTCCTCTCCCCTCAATTCTCCCCCACCCCTCATCCTCTCCACTCCCTCTACTGTCCATCCCCTCTCCTCTTCCCAACCCCCAGGACCCCCCCCCCCCTCTTCTCGCCCGCCCCTTAATCTCCTCCCAACACATCCTTGCCACATCCCCTCCTTGCCCCTCCTCCAGCTTCCTCTCATACTCCCACGCCCTCATCCCCGCCCTTCCCTTCAGCATCTCCCGCTGCAACTCTTCCCTAACCAAATAACCCGGCGTACACCATTCAACCCCCAAAATCTATCTTAAAAACCTGTCCTGTACCCCCTCCACCCTCTCCCTACTTTTCCAAACCCAAATTTCCACCCCATAGCTTATCGTTGCCCACACCAATCTGTCAAACATCCATACCTTTTTCCCCCAATCCTTTCCAAATCTCCTCTTTCCGATCCCCCACACCTGCCCCACCACAGCCGCCGCCTTCCTCACTCTCTCCCTTACATGAGCCTCTTGCCCTCCATTTCCCATCAAGGTATACCCCAAGTATTTAAATTCTCTCACCTCCGCCACCTCCTTTCCCTTCCACCTCCAACCCACCTTTTTCCATCTACCTCCACCCTTCCTGCACCTCATCACTTTCGACTTCTCCACATTCAACTGCAGCCCCTTCCCATCCATATACTTTTCTAACTTTCCTAACATCCCCTTCATCCCTTCCTCATCCTCCGCCATCACCGCGATATCATCTGCATACGCCAGGGTATATACCTTCTTCCCCCCCCCAATCTCACCCCACCCCATCCTCCTTTTTCCAGCTCTTCGTCTAGATCCGCTAACAACAGGGTAAACATACTCGGACTTAACGGGCACCCCTGTCTCACTCCTTTAGCCGTCCAGAACACCTTCCCTTCCTCCGTCCTTCCTACTCTCACCTTACATACTGTTTCCTTTAACACCTCCTCACACCTTTCAACTAATCCCTCCCTTATCCCTCTCTTCCTCATCGCCTTTATGAGTACCTCTCTGTCCACCGAGTCAAAGGCCGCCTTCAGGTCTATAAAGAAGATTATCATTTTCTTCCCCTTCCTGTTGACCTGCCTGTTTATCAGGTAATTCAACGCATATACGTTATCAATTGTTCCCCTTCCCTTCCTGAAGCCGGCCTGACTCGGTGGTAGTAGCCCTTTTCTCTCCACCTCCTCCCTCAGTCTCTCCGCCAGCACCGACGCATAGATTTTATACGCCGTTTGCGTCAACGTAATGCTCCGATAGTCCTCCACGCTTTTCCCACTCCCCTTCTTCAACACCGGCACTACCACTCCTTCCCTCCACTCCTCAACCCAACCGCCCCCCCCCTCCACACCCTTTTACATATATCCCACAGCCATTCCTCTACCTCTTCCCCCCCGTACTTCCAAACCTCGTTGGGTATGCCGTCAATCCTTAAATCCTCCTATTTATCCTCCCCTCCCTTTCTTTCACCCCCTTCCCTCACCCTCCACTCTGCCCCTCCTAACAACCCCTTGAAATACTCTTCCCACCCTTCCATTCTTATTCCTTCCTCCACTCTCCTCCTCTTTCTCCTTTCCCTATTTACCACTTTCCAAACCTGCTCTTCCATCCTGATCCCCTCCACCTCTTTTTCCCACCTCTCCCCCTCCCTCCTCCTCTTCTCCTTACACATTCTCCCATACTCTCTTTTTTTCTCCCTATACTCTAACCCCTCTCCTCCCTCCCTTCTCCATCTTCTCAGCTCTCTCCTTACCATACTTTTCTCCTCCCTACACTCCTCGTCCCACCACCCCCCTTTCCTGCCCTCTCACCTCCCTTCCTCCCCTTCTCAAGCGCTCCCATTACCCTATCTCTCAGCTCTCTCCATTCCTCTTGTATTCCTCTATCCCCTCCCTCCCTCTTTTCGAACCTCCTTATAAACTTCACCCTCCCCTCCTCTGTCCAAATTCCCCCCCTCAATCTCCTACCAACACCTTTTTTCTCCGCCTCCCCCCCCCCTCCCCCTCAGCCACACCACCACCGGATGATGGTCCGATTCAACCCTGTCACCCACTTCCATCCTTTCAACCCCCTCCCTTGTGTCCTCATTCCCTACTATATAATCTATAACTGAGTTCCCTCTCCCTCCCGGGTACGTCCACTCTCCATCCTCATCCCCCTCTATATTTCCGTTCAAAATTCCCCACCCCCTCTCCTCCAGGAATCTACATAGCCTCCTGCCCTCCCCATTTACCTCACTATCTTTCGATCTCCTGCTTTCCGCTCTACTTTCCTCCCCCTCCTCTTCTCCTCCCCAGGTCCGTCCCCCTTCCCTTCCTGTCCTCGCGATAAAGTCCCCCCCCCCTATTACCACCCTAACTCCCTCTTCTCACCCCTCTATCCCACTCTTCCATTTCCTCCAGTTTCTAAGGGCTCTGCAAGTCCTTATTGACATATACTCCAACCACCCTCCACCATTCCCCCCCCCCCAACAATAACTTTTTCACCATTATCCCTTCCTTCTCCTCTCCTACCTGTTCCCTATATTCCACCTCCTTTCTTACCCCCATCACCATCGCCCTTCCTTTTTTATTTTCTCTCTTCGCCCACTGCTTCCACCACACGTATCCCGTTGGTAGTCAACTCCTTACGTATTCCCAATCCCGTTCCTCCACCCACGTTTCACATAGGACTACCACCTCCCATTCTTCCAGTCCTTTCCAGAACTCCCAATCCTTATTCCTTAGTCCCGCCACGTTCCAGAAAGCCACCCTACATTTTTTACCTCCCTCTCCCCCCTCTGCCCCTCTAATCTACCCCCTGCCTCTCTCCTCCCCTCCGTTTCCCTGCTCCTCTATCCATTTCTCCCCCACCTCATCCCACTTTCTTAACATAACATTCACCCACATCTTCATATATCCTATCTGCACTACCTTCCCCTTCTCCCTCTCACTCCGAGCCTCTCTTTCTATTTTGCACCTTCCTCTCCTCTCCTCCTCCGTTATATCATCCTCAATCCTTTCCCTCCCATCCTTCACTTTCTTTCTCGCCTCCATCACCCTCCTCTTCTCCTCCCTTCCCGTGAGCTTCACCAGCACCATCCCGAAGCCATCCCCTCTTGGTCTCCCTATCCTGGCCACCTCCTTAATTCCTCCCTCCTCCAGGCCCATCCTGCCCCAAAGCTTCTTTACCTCCTCCTCCACATCCCTTCCCTCTACCCCTATTCCCCTTATCACCACGTTGTTCCTTCTACCCTCTCTCTCCTTTTTGTCTTGTTTCACCTCCATCTATCTGATCCTAAGTCTCCACTACTCCACTTGCTCTTCACCCATCACTTCTTTACCTCCCCCTCCCATTCCCTGTTTTTCCCACTTCCCTACCTTCTCTACCTCCTCTTCCATCCTCTTTCCCCTTTCCTCCAGCCTCTCCACTTTTTTTTCCAACCCCTCTCTTTTTGTCCTCTCCTCCTTCAACCACTCCTCCCACTTCCTCCTTTCCCCTCTCCATTCCTCTTCCACTCTTCTTCTCTCTTCCCTCTCCTCTCTCAATTCCTCCTTCATTTCCCTCATTCCCCCTTCATCTCACTTATCCCCCTTATCAACTCCGTCATCATTCCTTCCAACCCATCCACCCCCCCCCCCTTCCCCAGCTTCCTACCGACCAACTTCCCCCCTTCTGGCGATCTCGCCGTTTTCCCGCTCCTTTTAAAGCCGCCTCTCGCCCCCCTCTCCCCCCGCCCCTTCCTCCTCCTCCTTCTCTCTCTTTTTTCCCCAGTAGTTTTCCAAACTCCCTGCACTACTCCCTACACTGCTTGTGCTGTCCTTCCTGACCCTTTCCTCGCTCCCCTTCCTTTCCTCCCTACACTGCTTGTGCTTTCCTCCCTTCCCTTTCCCCCCCCTTTCCCGCCCCCCCCCATTCCCCCCATTTGCAACTCTCTAACGCCCTCAGCCCCCCCTGCCCCGCAATCCTTTCCCTTAATCATTCCACTTTCCTCACTTTCTCCTTTCAAATTTCGCGCCTTCTGTCCCTTCTAATTCCTTTCCTCTCCCACAGATGTCTCCACTTTCCTTATATCTCTCTTTCCCGCCACACTTCTCTCACCTTCCACTTAACCTCCAAACTTTATCCCTCCTATTTCTCCACTATTCTTACCCCCAGCCCTCTTCTCAATTGCCCTTTCCCTCCAACTTCTCCTCCTCACCTTCCGCACACACACTCTCCACTCTCTCTAGCCACTTCCCCACACTTTCCTTCACCCGGTTACACCACTCGCTTCCAAGCACCTTCCACACACGCGTCCGGAAACGGAAGTCCGACACAACTACATATGTACAGCTAAAATTCCATTACTCATAATGGCTATATATACAAAAAAAAAATGTATTAAATAATATTAAGCAGATATATTTTTACGCAAATAAATATTTTAATACGAATAAATATTTTATTCAAAATACTTGGCGCTGCGCCCCGAATTGGTGTTGCTAAACTGAATAAACATGTATAAATTGCATCAATCTTTTTCTTTCTTGTGGGTGCGTTCGTAATTGTGTGTGTGCGTGTGCATATGCTACGTATTATATTAGAATTAAATATATGTAGAATAAATCTGACTGCGTTTCTAATATGTGTATGTATATGTTTATGTATTTTAGATTGTAAGGGAGTAATTGCAAATTATTAATACTAATTGTAAGACAATTAACATTTTTTCGGTTGCGCAGCGCCAAGTATTTTGAATAAAATATTTATTCGCATTAAAATATTTATTTGCGTAAAAATATATCGGCTTAATATTATTTAATACATTTTTTCTTTGTATATACAGGGTGTCCCCACCTAAGACTGGGCAGCCGGTTTTCTCCTAAAGTATTGTCGATAAAAATATAAAAAAAAATAGGGAATTGCATGGTTCAATTTATTCGCGAACGAATTTTGTTTTCGATTATTATTTTAAAAGATACGATGGTCAAGTTCGGTTTTTCAAATGGAACTATTTTTTTTGAAGACCTGAGTTGATAGTGCGTTCCAAGACAAATTCAACAAGCTTTAATGTATACACTTTATTTTCACTGGTTTTTAAGATATTGCGCTTGCAAATTTACTGATTTTCACTCGAAGAAAACCCTCTGGAATAGCAAGGACCGGGGCGGTCTTACTGGCGCCACGGGTGGCACTGCCTGTTGAAATAGATACTTACCTGCTAAAGGTCTACGCCAGGAATGGCAGGCCCAAAGGCTGGACAATTCTTTTCCGTCAGAAATGCTACTTAGGTAGGTACATCTGCGGAATCGAGAATCTTCCATACCCATACGATAAAGAATAAAGAATTATTTTATTTCCTAAACAGATACAGGGCAATTCTGGAGCTTCGCCCGTCACCCCGTGGCGAGGACAACACCCCGCAGTGCCCATAGAATTTTATGGCTTTCGACCCTCGAAGGGTTTGGAATATCATTAAGAAGTGAGAAATGTTCAAGATTTCAAATGTTTGCTTCTTTTCTTCTTCGTATCGAAGGGGAAAGTGATGCCAATGGGTTTCTGGCGTTCCGTCGATTAAAATCATAGCAAATATCATGTAAATCGGACTATTTTTAACCAAGTCAAGTCAGCTTGAAATGATATAAATCGATATTTCATGGAATTTCCTTCATTATGGTCCGAATTACGTCGTTCTTGGTGTCAGCTTCATCGGCGAAACATAAGGAATCGATAGGTGTCGTTTTTGCAAAGATCTGATGAGAAATGCGCAAATCGAAGGTTTCTCACTTCTTATTAGGCACTCGAACCCCTTCGCGGGTCGAAAGCCATAAAATTCGGTCAGGCACTGCGAGGGGTTGTCCTCGCCACGGGGTACCAGGCCACATCTCTTTAACGGGCGTTGCTCCAGAATTACCTTGTATGTGTTTAGGAAATAGAATAATTCTTTATTATTTATCGTATCGATATGGAAGTGTCGCCGATGGATTCCTTGGGGTTTTCTGATGAAAATCATACCAAATGTCGTGTAAATGGGACAACTTTTACATAGGGAATAGAAATAGCTTGTGTCAAAGTAGTCCGATTTGCATGATATTTGGTATGATTTTCATCAGAAAAACATAAGGAATCCATTCGCGTCACTTCCCTTTCGATACGATGAAGAAAAGGGTCTCTTAATACGCTGTAATGGATATTTCACCAATCCAGCTTGCATCCCTCCCAAAAGAACCGGCCATCCGAGCGTAGAAGTAAGTGCGAAATAAAAGTAACGGTGCGCTTCTCGATTCTGCAGATGTACCTACCTAAGTATCATTTCTAACGGAAAAGAATTGTCCAGCCTTTGGGCCTGCCATTCCTGGCGTAGACCTTTGGCAGGTAAGTATCTATTTCAACAGGCAGTGCCACCCGTGGCGCCAATAAGACCGCCCCGGTCCTTGCTATTTCAGAGGGTTTTCTTCCAGTGAAAATCAGTAAATTTGGAAGCGCAATATCTTAAAAACCAGTGGTAATAAAGTGTATACATTTTAGCTTATTGGATTTGTCTTGGAACGCACTATCAACTCAGGTCTTCAAAAAAAATAGTTCCATTTGAAAAACCGAACTTGACCATCGTATCTTTTAAAATAATAATCGAAACCAAAATTCGTTCGCGCTAATAAATTGCCCCCCTCGAACCATGCAATTCCCTATTTTTTTTATATTTTTATCAACAATACTTTAAGAGAAAACCGGCTGTCCAGTCTTAGGTGGGACGCCCTGTATAGCCTTTATGAGTAATGGAGTTTTAGCTGTGCATATGTAGTTGTGTCATCTAAAGCGCAGTTGGAAAGCATCTTTATGTACTGGCAGCTCATTCTGATTTCACATCATTTTTATTTTGTAATTATTACCTTCTATTTTTTGTGATTTATTTGATTTTTCATGTACTTGGCGTAATTTTTTTACTTTTTTGAAGTTTTTTTATGGGGATATCACTTCTTTTTTCAAAGATTAATTGTAGGTACTATTTTTTGCAAATTCATATTCATACACACGTGTTAATTGTTTATTTATCCTGAATGCATGGAAAATCTTCCAGACGATTAGATCGAAACATTTGGATCAAATGTTGACGCATTAACGCATGATTGTACGTTACTTTGTCTGGTAATTTATTGATGAATAATAACGAATCAGCAAATGCACTCGCAACAACTCCGCAATCCCGACTGTTAGGTTGAGTTTGTAGGGGAAGGTGGGACAAGATGGGGTAGTTAAGGTTTGATGATGAATAAAACACAGGTTTTCATAATCAACTAATCTATTTTTTGTTTGAATCATTCTTTGGTAATAAGTCTTTCAGTTTAACTATGCATCAACCTAATCTCTACAGGTTTTAATAGAAAATTTAAGAAAAAGTCCTTTCTCCCGATTGTTAGGTTGAGTTTGTACATGTGGACTTTTAATAAATTCTTCGTCGATTTTTCCGCCATGTTTGGTCAAAAAAGGGTATAACTTCTTAAGGAAAATTTTAATTTGTGCAAAATCTGTATGTGATCCTGATGAAATGAGGATGTTATAATTGCGGTGTTTCCACGTTTTCTGGATATATTTTGGTCTAATTATTTGAAAAGAAGTATCATTTTCCTCGGTCCGTCTTACGTATGTAGTTTCAAACCATCCTGGAACAATAAGAAACTTTGATTTTTATATCTAGGTTTGTGAGGGGCATCATGGGTAACTCTCACTTTCATTACCCTGTCATGCCTCTTCTCGTCTGAGTATAATAATCATATGAACACTGCCCGAAACATTATTTACAAAAGCATAAAATAACACACGTACCTTATAGCCAGCTAAATTCTGCCTCAGAAACATATAATACACTACTGGGGATCTTCTATATTATTATATTATATCACTGTCACGGGTCCTAAAAATAAGGAAAAAGTAAGGAAATCCCAATAAATGATAAATTCTGATGTATCTTCGTCACACGTCCACGTGTTTACGGCGCACTGCAGCCTATCGAGTGATGTTAGAAGATAAGGCGCGTAGATGAAACGCGTATATACGTATTATGGTCGACGAAAAATTTCTTGGAGAATCAGGAGAAGAAGAAAAATCTTACCGTTTGCGACTGATTCATCAGACGATATTACGATATCTCTGTCATGCGTGGACCGATTTTATTGAATTTGGTCTTATTCGAAAGCTGATATGCGATTTACATAAGAAAAATGCCTTTAAATTTAGAAAATATATTGGCGTGATGAGATATTAATGAAATAAGTTTCAGGTTAGGTTGGATTAGCCGGGCGACGAGTAAATGATAGCGGTAGCGACAGTCGACATATACAGGGTGTCGAAACATGTACTTGGCGTCGAGACGCTACCGCGTCTCTAGATATTATTGTTTATAAAGTTCAGATCAGGGATCGGTGGACTCGAGCTGTCCCTAGACACCTACAGGAGCGGTGGTAATGTGTGCGTGAATTGACGCCAGCGCGAAGCCAGCCAAGTGGCTCGAATCTGACGAAGCTACGCTAGCACCGAGTCCAAGCTGTAGTAACGTAAGCATGTGACGTCACATTCGCCTCGCGTTGTCGCCAATTAGCTGGCTTCGCGCTGGCGTCAATTCACGCATACATTACCACCGCTCCTGTAGGTGTCTAGGGACAGCTCGAGTCCACCGGTCCCTGGTTCAGATATCTTCAGATTATGATGAATCTAGATAATATAACTACTACTGTAATTAATTTAAATTGATTGTTTATTAAAATTATATTTTCAATTAAGGATCATTTTATAATAAATGTGGTTATTGGGGAAAAATAAGAATATGAGATTATTATTAAAAAAAATGTGATTTTTATTTTTTTTCTTATAATGAACTCATATTTTAATTTGTTGTTAGGGTAAAGGGTGTAAGGGTAAAGGGTGCAAGGGTAAAGGGTGCAAGGGTAAAGGGTGCAAGGGTAAAGGGTGCAAGGGTAAAGGGTGCAAGGGTAAAGGGTGCAAGGGTAAAGGGTGCAAGGGTAAAGGGTGCAAGGGTAAAGGGTGCAAGGGTAAAGGGTGCAAGGGTAAAGGGTGCAAGGGTAAAGGGTGCAAGGGTAAAGGGTGCAAGGGTAAAGGGTGCAAGGGTAAAGGGTGCAAGAGTAAAGGGTGCAAGGGTAAAGGGTGCAAGGGTAAAGGGTGCAAGGGTAAAGGGTGCAAGGGTAAAGGGTGCAAGGGTAAAGGGTGTAAGGGTAAAGGGTGTAAGGGTAAAGGGTGTAAGGGTAAAGGATGTAAGGGTAAAGGGTGTAAGGGTAAAGGGTATATAAGGGTATAGGGTAAAGGTTATAAGGGTAAAAGTTGTAACGGTATATAAGGGTATATAAAGGTATAAGGGTATAAAGGTATATAAGAGTATAAGGGCATACGGGTATATAAGGGTGTAAGGGAATAAGGTTATAAGGATTGTGCGAGAATACCCACGGCTCCGAAAGCCAAGTAAAAATTCATTTCCACCAATTTTTATAACGTAGGAACAACACGTTCCATGAATAATAAATTAAGTGGTCAGTGTTAGTAGGCGTGCAGTGAAGTGAATATTCGGTGTATTAACCCGGACGCACTTGACGTTGCGACCCTTAACTTTGGATGTTGTCGTGTACCTGAGATCAGCTGTGCACTCGGCGCGTCTGTCGATGACCAGGATCGGTTCAGTGACCTAGTGACACAGGTTTTTAAGCTGCAGGTGAATTTCCGAATGGGTGAGTTTTAGTTACATTATTGGCGACTATTATTTTTTAAACCTAACGCAGGCTGTGGCTTATTTCCGGCGATAACTCTCCAAATTTCCGTACGTAAATTTTTCTTCGCAGTTTTTAAACGGATTTATTCATTATCAACAACAGTGTTGGCCGTTATTGAACTACGGATTTTTATCACAATAACGAACTACGATCACTTTTCACTCGTTCCCTGTTGCATTACCTTTTCGTTTGTGTTAGTAAAAAAGGAAATTTACGTGTTCCTTATCCTCTCACTCCAAATAATTGTTATTTTCGATTCTTCTAAAACAAAAACCACTGTGTATTCGTCTTTCTACGTTACACGTGATTTTCATCCATTTATCCTTTTTTCATTGTTCACTTTACATGCCAAACAAACCATGGCAAAAGTTTCGATTTTTTTGTTACATCTTTTTCATTTGCCATTCTACGCAATTTCCTTCGGTGCATGCCGCCCGGCGCGCCCGCCACGCTAGCGCGGGAGCTCCAGCGGAAGGCTCGCGCTCTGATTGGTCGGTGCTTTTTGTTATTATCTCGTTCACGAAACCTCGGGGAGAATTTTCGCAAAGGAAAAAGTTGTTTGCAATCACCCCCTGAATCACCCCCTTCAAGGAACCGCAGCATTTTTGGGACACCCTGTATACTCTGCGAAATGATCCCGAGAGTCGACGAACGAAACATGTGTGCGAAACTGATAGGTGTGTGTGTGTGTAACGCCTAGTATACGTATTATGTCGACAAATTTCGAGACTGTAGAACAGGCCTGCCCCATCGGGTGCAAATACCTCCTGAATTTCTGGGACCCGGGTAACAGCCGAGCGCAGGACTGTTCCATTGCTACCCGTTGCGAAATTTGTGAGGGAACTGCATGAGTGTGCGTCCATGTAGAAGAGGTCTTCGGATCCAAGCAATAGACTCGTGGTACGAGCCTACGTGGACAGCCGCACACTCATGCAGTTCTCCCGCAACTCATGCTGTGGTTAGCAACGTAACCAGTCCCGCGCTCGGCTGTTGCCCGGGTCCCAGAAATTCAGGAGGTATTTGCACCCGATGGGGCAGGCCTGCTGTAGAATCAGAAGAAGAATTTTCTCTTACCGTTTTCGACTGATCCATGAGACGATATTACGATATCTCTAGCATGCGTGGACCGATTTTTTCGGAATTGGTCTTATTCGAAAGCTTATATGCGGTTTACATAAGGAAAATGCCTTTAAATTTAAAAAATATTGCAGGGGTGATGAGATATAATGAAATAAGTTTCAGAATATTTTCGGGACGAGTAAAGGATAGCGGTAGCGACAGTCGATACGATATATGCAGGGCTCGGAATTTCGGATTTTGGAAAATGGAGATACATGGCAGGGGCAGTCGTCATTCATATACAGGGTGTCTTTTATGTATACAGGGTGTCTTTTATATGTACGTAGTACAGCGTGTCTTTTCTTTCATGTACTCGGCGTCGAGACGTTACCGCGTCTCTAGATTCTGTCTCGTTTCGGCATGGCCGACGCGAAGCCAGTTAGTATACCAGCCGATCCGCATGCCCCACTTGGATCGGCCGTCGAAGATGACACGGCCGTGAAAGAAATTCCGTACAGGGAGGCAGTGGGGTCATTAAGGCTGCCGTCTCACCGGGCTTTGAATGTGTGCGTACGCTCACACAAGCTAGGAAAAGCGTGTACGTATACGCGTGTAGTAAACAATCCGTAAATTACAACTTTCGTCCTGGAATCGGCGCGAAGGAAGTTTTTGCGGGTACAGTTGCCTCCAGTAAACATTCGTGCAGACGGGTCTGGTGCGTTTGAACGCTAATAAGCACCGCACGTTGAAATAATAATGAATTTATGAATCGTGTGCTGAGACAGACTCGAGGAATGACAGAATGAAGCTTCAAGGATTCTCCGTCACCGGCGCTAATGGTATAATCGTGCCTTGTACCATCAAAACCGGTGGACGACCAAACTAGCCGATAAATGTAGGAAAGACATAGTTGCCGAGACGTATCGAGAGTCGAATCGCGCTGTTGCCGCATTTCCCCTATCACTATTTTGCCATCAAAGAGGCTTGAATGAATCACGGCGAACTGGCTGGAGAACAGAGATGGGCAAAGATAATATCTGGATAAACTCAAATAAAAGATACTACTGTATTGTCTCATTACGGGCTTGGTTTGGTGTACACGATGTGGACTTTTCGCTATCCCCACCACTTCTGTCTCACTCTTGTCCGGCGAAGGCGAGAGCGAGTGAGAGGCACTGAAAGCGAGTGAGGACGGTACGAGACAGATGACGCGTTCATGTTTTGTCTCGCTCCGTCTTTCGGACGCCTGACACTCCGTCCTTTGCGTTCGCGCTCGTCGCGCACGCAAAGCGTCTCATCTCGCTCCCCCCTTCGGCCAGAAAGAAGCGAGAAACGAACACTCGGAATTAGGACTCTGTTCACGATACGGGCTCAACGCCGGTCCCGACCAGCGAGGACTTGGGCTGTTCGGCGGGGGCTTGTAAGCTCGGTTGGAGAGGCATACAGTGTTGATAAAATGTAAAACGTGACGTTTTCAGTATTCCAGTCCAGATTAAAATGAGTTCAAACACGGTATAAATCGGAGTATTTCTAGAACTGTACTTGGTAATTAAATATAAATGTAACATTTCTAATCTAAAAATGCTAAAAATAATCGGTTTATACTGTGTTTAAATTTATTTTCATCTGGAAAATCTCAGGAGTATGTTATATAAACGTTCATGTCGATACGATAGCGAATGTGGAAGTTTTACATTTTATCAAAACAAACTACATAAAGAATCATTTTAATATATTTTTTATGAGTAAATATAAATATTGTTCCCCCACGGCTGTCTTCCGTGTCGTCCTGGGAATTTTGTCCAAATTGAAATATGTTAGCGTCCATGTGAAAATAAGGTGGATTTAATTGCCAAATTCGAAAGGTAATTTTCAAAAAATCGATGAAAGTTGTGTACTTTGAGGGCCTGTATTTATAAAACAATTTTGAATATGGCAAAATGTGACAACTTGAACACCACTTATTTTCATATGCACTATATATAACGTGTTTCAATTTGAACAAAATCTCAGACATTGTGTTCCAAGTGATCCGCTTGACCGAGGGTCGAGCCCAGCCGAGTGGCGAGCGCCGATCACAAAGGACAGGCGGCGGCGACTTGCGGTCTTGGTGACTCACCAAGTTTCGACGTTGACGAAAGTTATTCGTGGCTATATTCGAAGGCTTCGAAAAGATAGTTATTTAAATAATTCTTTATCTAGATAATGCCCAACTCTGGTACGCTCTACCTCTTCACTAATACATTGTATATAGTCGCGCACGTGGATCGAGTTTGAAGAGATAGAGCGAATAAAAAATAAATCTGGCTCGAATAACGGTACAGATTTATTCGTGAATAACGAATAATTTTTCGTTGAATAAAATCGTTATTCGTTATTCGCGAATAAATCTTGGGGATTTATACGAATACGTATTCGAATGAAAATTTAGTCGAATAATACCCAACTCTGGCTGACGTAGAAATACACACATCAAAATAGGTGTGCGTTCGCTCCAAAATAAATCAGGAGCTTTATTGGTTAGAACAGGTTATTCTCGATAGCTTCATTTCGTATTGGCCTACGCATACAACCAGGAGTCGGCGGGCTCCATCTAGCGCTGATGGAGGAGGGACACCTACAGGAACGGTGGTTATGTGTGCGTGACTGACGCACCGCAGCTCTCGTGCCGTATTCCTCCAAGCCTTCTGAATAGAAGGAGCTGTGGCAGCAGCGCGGCAGAGACAGAGAGAACAGAAAATGGCAACTATGCGTAAAAAATTCGTCTACATAGAGTACCTGGAGATGTCACCTCTGTACAACTTCTTTTTATCGACCGCAGTAGTTTCATTAGGGTCCGTCTGTTTACAAGGGACGCTTCGATCGATTCGGACCAAAACAAACTTGAGACGGCAGCCTTAAGGGGGTAGACACGTCACGTGGTCTGGCCGATTCGGCAGGTCGGTATTACAGCAGGTTTTTTCTGCACAGAAATGGTAATACCGATAGATCGACGATTGCCCGGTAAACGCGAGAGGGAGCTGTTTGCTATTTCCGTATTCTATTCTGAATAAGGAAATAAATTCTCAGCTGTTGCGTTGTACTTATAAAAATTTAAACGGAAAGTCGGCTGGTACTGCAAACGTAGAAAATTCATTGTACATTTTAATTACTTGAAATGTGCTTATGCTACAATATTCTACGTTGGCAGTAAGGAATTATAAGTGAAAAGGAAAAATAGATGAGGGCATGTCCCCAGAAAATGAAGTTTGTTAGGATAGACATTTTTTAATTAGCAAAACACTGAAACAGAACATGAAATACACATCCTATGCAGAAAGCAGTTATGAACAAACATATATAAAATTGTGTTTGATGTTGAATCCAACGCGTGATTATTATGTGGTCCCTCCTCGAAGTGACAGAAAATATAACCTATGTATATGCTATAACACAATAAATATTTAGCGGCTATTTCGTTGCATTACGCTACATTTGTGAACTTTTCATCATCCTTCCGAAACATTATTATTACGCCGCACCAGTATCTTTAGGAAATCGGGTATAGCATATAGGTTATATTTTCTGTCACTTGGAGGACCGGATTTTCTGTCCTCGAAGTGACAGAAAATATAACCTATATGCTAGACCCGATTTCCTAAAGATACTGTTGCGACGTAATAATGTTTCGGAAGGATGATAGAAAGTTCACAAATGTAGCGCAAAAGAACGAAATAGCCGCTCAACATTTATTGTCATATAGCGTATACATAGGTTATATTTTCTGTCACTTCGAGGAGGGGACCATAGACATATATAGACGGCGGAGCGTATGCTGAGGGGGGTGGCAAGGTTCGCGGTAAGGGGAGCGATACGAGTAAATCGGATAACGCTGTGGTTATGCATGCCGAATGCATCCGAAGCTAACCGACGCGCCTGTATCTGAACCTATGCCTTTACCCCTCCAAGCCTTCCTTCCCCACGCCGATAGTCCCATCTTCTGATCCGTCTATATATGTCTATGGAGGGGGCCATGTAATAATCACGCGCATCCAGTCTACGCATTTTTTTTATGAAAAATTATTTAAATCGGACTATTTTTAAAGAAACGGGCTTTCAATTCTGCAAACAAATTTTTCACGTAATTTCCTTAATTATGGTTTGAGTTGTATCATTTTTGGGGCCAATTTGATTGAGAAAGTATAAGGAATCGATTGACGCCACGATCGCAAAGATCTGATTAGAAATTGCAAAACTTCAGATTCATCAGTGCTTAGTGCGCAACATTGTATGGCCCCGCTGGTTTCAAGCGTCGAAGCCGACGAAACTCAGCGAGACACATGTGTAAAATAACATATTTGCAGTTTTATAATTGAAGATGTAGTGAACGTTACAGGACTGTCTTTATATATGGCTCTCACAAACAAAATCGCCTGACTTGTTAGACATGAAACCGGGCATACAAATGGTTGCGCATATCGCCGAAAGCATCAGAAAGAATATGTACAGTCTTCCAATGTTTCAATTGTTGAGAAGCCTTTGGGCTCAGTTTATCGGGAAAGACCTACCCACCCCACTGTTTTGCTTTCTCGTTGCGAGCGTGGACCTTCGGGTCCTAGTAGACCGCCCGTTGACAGCCGAGAACAATAAAACCGACGAGCTAGATAAAATACCCAGTACAGAAAAATAAAATGTTGGTGTTTTTGATAAGTATTGATGAAAGTATTACCGATGAATTTTTTAGGATTTCCCGATGAAAATTATATCAAACATGGAGCAATTCGATCAATTTTTATTCAACGTAGAGTGTGTTCTAATCATGTATTCATAAGAAAAAATAGACTGAATTGCTTCGTGTCTTGACTCACCAACAATCCATGAATGGTAACACTCTCATCAAGGTGTAATGAGAAATTTTCAACATTTCGTATTCAGTACTGGATGACTCAAGTCGCCGTCGACCGAGGGTGTACCGCTGGTGCGCTATTTCACTCGCACTCGGTTCACATCGTGCGGTCTCCTTGTCAAGCGGTTCGAGCGAGGGCCCTGATAGGGGTGAATTTATTTGGGAAATAAAAGTCGCGTTATTCATGACACCTACTCACGAACAGATATACATATGTACGAGAAGAAACAATGCAATTGCCCGATGACTTGAAGCAACATTTCAATAGGTAAATGCATGAAACTCTGGGATCAGGAATTCCGAACTCAGTGGGGCATATGTAAGAACTGGCGATATTCAACAATAGTTCGTCGTCTAAATTTTACAAGTATTTATTTGACGTGAATATAAAGTTTGTTAGCAAAGTCTTTCTCGATTTGAGTTCTGTAGAAGGCTGATTTTCCTTCGCCATGGAAAGTCCCCTCTTGTCCTTCTCGCTGGCAATCATGCGACTCGCTGAGTTTCGTGGGCTTCGGCGCTCGAAACCAGCTCGGGGCCATACAATGTTGCGCGCTAAGCAGTGACAAATCTGCAGTCCTGCATTTCTAATCAGATCTTTGCGAAAGTGACGTCAGTCGATTCCTCATGTTTTCTCGATCAAATTGGCCCCAAAAATGATATAATTCGGACCAAAATTAAGGAAATTACGTGAAAAATTTGTTTGTAGAAGTGAAATTTAGAAGTGAGATTTAAATTATTTTCTGCCAATATAACCGGGAGAATGCCAAGAATCCAATGGTGTCACTTTCATATTGATACGATGAAAAATAAACAAATTCTGTTTCTTTATAATCGATGACACATCGCCGAGCACGACGATCTCGCGCGGCTCGGGACAGAAAGGTTCTCGTCGGTTATTCGAACTTCTAAGATCGTATTCAGATTTATTGGCCGGTGAGTTTCGTAACTAGGGGTGTGCGGTTACCCGATTTTTCGGGCTCGGGACGGGCCGGCAACTTTCGGGCGGGATCGGGCGGGGTCCCGATACTTTCGTATTGCTCGAGATCCCGACAGTTTCGGGACCCCGAGACTCGATTCGGGCTACAAGCATAGCCGCCATGAGCGGACAATTTGATTTCAGGTCGACTCGGCAAAACTCGGACGCGATCGGACGATATCGTTACCAGTAATAGATTAAAATTATTACCTGAGAACATAGAAAAATTATGTTTCTTACACGTTAATTTGAAATAATAAAATATTCGCCTCCTGTATATTGTTGTTATTATGAAACATCCAGGAAATATTCCTTTTTGTATGCTTATAGTTCGTACGTTTTCTATTTTAAATCTGAACCTATCCGGAAAAAGATAATACCCTATATATTCCCTTTACATAAAGTACTAAGTATGAAGTATATTTTATTCAGATTTTAAAATATTGTCGATATAAAAATAGTCTTCTTCCCAAGTTCTGAACATGGTATTTATTTAAGTACGTATATGGACGTATTCAGTATTCACAGACTATTTGGTAGCAATGAATATACATATATATGTAAATAAATAATAAGATACAAATTATGATTCAACAGGAGACAGAAAGGTAAAAACTTATCACTCTGGTATCGATATAAATGATATACATAATGCTTTCCGTCTCGGTCCGCTCGTAATAGCTGGCTTTCGAGCCGATCGTGTCCGAGTTTTGCCAAACCGACCTGAAATCAAATTGCCCGCTCATGGCGGTCATGCTTGTAGCCCGAATCGAGTCTCGGGATCCCGAAACCGTCGGGATCTCGAGCAATACGAAAGTATCGGGACCCCGCCCGATCTCGCCCGAAATTTTCCGACCCGTCCCGAGGGCCGAGAATCCGAGCCGCGGGACGATCCGCACACTCCTATTCGTAACGCGTATTCTCTCGTCATCGCAGAACACGAGTGAGCCAGAAGTGGTGGGGATAGCGCCAAGCTTCTGTCGTGTATAGGCCAAACCGAGCTGAAGCGTAGAAATACACGCATCAGAATAGGTGTGCCTTAGGCCTTAGCTCTGAAAAAATTCAGGAGCTTTATTGGTCAGAACATTGATTCTTTTTCGATAGCTTCATCTCGTATTGGTCTACGCATTACTTCGTGACGCACACAACTACATATGTACTACGCTGACAATAAGAATAAATAACAGCCACACGGCTACGTTCAGACGGGGCCGAGCAGCATTCCCGTTACCCCACCATACCCTTCGGTGGCTAGGGAACTCCAACTGACAAATCCACGATCGTCAGATGGTGATAGCTGATTTCTCCTCGATCGCTGTTCGCGAAAACGAATCGACCGGCCAATATATTTGAATACGACCTTAGGATAAAGATATAATGAAAGATGAAAAATGATTCGAAGCCAAAGATGAAAGGCCTTCGAATAAACAAAGGAAACTAATAAATACCCGAAGCTAAATAGAATTTTAGATTTAGGGTACACACACCCTCCCCCAAACCTCGTGTCGATCGACCACTGGGACCATTCGGAAGTATATTCTTTTAATTAAATAATGCCCATCTCTGCATAGGAGCGTAAAGAATTACGAAAAAAATCAAGGAGTCAACTGTTGACCGGTTTGGAGACTTTTCCTTGTTATATGTTATATACAATAGTCGGAAGAATAATAATAAATGCAATAATTATATTTTCTGAAAATATGATATCAGTAAATCACTACTTCCAGTGTTATTAAAAAATTCCAATCTCTTTTTTTATTTGAAATAATGTGGCCATATAATTATAACATATATTCGGCAGCGGTGATGTATGTGTTACAGTAAAAGCGTGAATTTAGTAAATGTAGACAATTCCCAGCAGTTCCTAGTCAATGTATACCTAAAATGCATATAACCTAACCTAAAGTCGTCCGAAAATGCATGCATTGACTGCATCACGCTTTTACTGTGGCTTGTGTATCCAGCTAACGCTTCAGTTTTGCTATGATTCCACGTTGGCAGTCCTCCCGAGTAGGTGCCATCTCGTGTCCACTAGCTCAACTAAATTTGTCACGTGACTTGCTCTGTATTATCGCCAATATGGCGGAACTCGTATTTGGGAATGCAATCACGGGGATACGTTTTTCGTCCTTATATGAACAGATTTTAGGCTGGGTGAGGTCTCATTCGAAAGAGGAAGGTTCGAGACAGCCCGCTCTGGTCATCGTTTGAGCCACAAAACTCTTTTAGTGACCTAAAAATACTTGGATTCCTGCGGGTGTATTTTGTCGACTTTTGCTCTACTTTGAACACTCATATTATTAGATATCAACACAATCTTGTCGAACCATGACCAGAGCGGGCTGCATCGAACCTTCCTCTTTCGATTGAGACCTCACCCAGCCCAAAATCTGCTCGTATAAGGACGAAAAACGTATCCCCCCAAACCCATGTTTCGGGCACATTATGTGGGTATTACAGCGCGCTGCATTACCCGTGTCTACCCCCTTAATGTTTCTGACAACCGTGAGCCGCCCTGATATCGCGTTCGCGGTTAACTTCGTCGCCAGATATTTAAATAACCATAATCGAAGCCACTGGGAGGCCGTGAAACGAATACTTCGATTTTTGAATTGTACCCGAAACGTCGGGATAATGTACTCAAGAAGTGGGAGCGATCTGGAACTCAAGGGATACTCCGATTCCGATTACGCGGGCGACCTCGGTACGCGAAGATCGACCACCGGTTATATTTTTCAGTTAGCCAATGGGCCGGTCACATGGTGCTCACAAAGGCAGAAACTGGTAACTTTGAGCACCACCGAGGCGGAATACGTGGCCGCCTGCGACGCGGCAAAAGAAGCCATCTGGCTTAGAAGGCTGTTGTGTGAAATAGAATGTGGAAGTGAAAGTCCAACCATGATCCGCGTAGACAACCAGAGCGCGATTCGTCTGGTCAAGAATCCTGAATTCCATAAGACGACCAAGCACATCGACACCCGATTCCACTTCATTCGCGAGAATTGCGAGGACGGCGAGATTAATGTCGACTACGTCCCAACGAAGACTCAGATCGCGGATATGTTCACTAAGGCGCTACCTAAAGATCGTTTTGGATTCTTGAGTGACTCTATTGGCTCTTTCCACCTCTCTGGGAAACCCTTCCACACTTTATTGAAAATTTCTGTGTTCCTTTTTACTATTTTCACGTTACCGTAAATCCAGACTTCATTTTCTATTTTGTCTTCCCTTGCTGCTTTCTTCTTTTTTAATTTCCTGATTTGTTCTTTTACTTCTGCTTCTGTTATTTCCTCTTCCTCTTCTCCTTCCGTGTTGTCTATTTCTTCCAACTCTCCTACTTCTTTTTTACAGCCGACGCCTTCTAGCAATGTTTTAAAATGATTCTTCTATACTTTTAAATCTATTTTATTGGAGATCCCTATTCTTTTCTTTCTTTGTTTATTTATATATTCCCAGATTTGATTTTCTCCCTTTAGTTGCATTATCTAATTTTTTGTATTTTCTTGTAATTCTCTTTCCCTTTCTTCGCACACTTTTTTGTACTTCCTTCTTTTCTTCTGATAGGCTTCTTTGTCTCCTTTGCTCCTTCTCCAGTTCCTCAGTGCTTTCCTGGCTTCTCTTTTCTTTTTTGTACAGTTCGAATTCCACCACTTATTGCTGCCCAATTTCCATTTCTTTATTTTTACTTCTTCTTTCCGTACTGCATTATTTATTTTACCTACCATTTCTTCTACCATTTCATTCACCTCTGTCCTATTAAAGTTTATTTTGTTTAATTCCATTTGATACTCTCTCTTTCCTTCCTCTGTCCAGACTCTTCTCTCCCTCCACTTCTCCTCCTGATTTCCCTCTCGTTCTCACCTTTTATTTCCTCTATATAGTTCTGCTATCAGAGGCATATGGTCTGACTCAACTCTTTCTTCCACTGTGAATTTCTTGATATCTTCTTTCGCCTCTACATTTGTTATTATACAGGGTGTCCGCGGGAAGACTGGACAGCCGGTTTTCTCCTAAACTATTGGAGATAAAAATATAAAAAAAATAGGGAATTGCATGGTTCGAGGGGGCCAATTAATTAGCGCGAACGAATTTTTCTATCGATTATTATTTTAAAAGATACGATGGTCAAGTTCGGTTTTTCAAATGGAACTATTTTTTTTGAACACCTGAGTTGATAGTGCGGTCCAAGACAAATTCAATAAGCTTTAATGTATACACTTTATTTTCACTGGTTTTTAAGATATTGCGCTTGCAAATTTACTGATTTTCACTGGAAGAAAACTGTCTGGTATAGCACGGACCGAGGTCGGTCTTACTGGATCCACGGGTGGCACTGCCTTTTGAAATAGATACCTACCTGCCAAAGGTCTACGCCAGGCCCAAAGGCTGGACAATTTTTTTCCGTCAGAAATGCTACTTAGGTAGGTACATCTGCGGTATTGAGAAGCGCACCGTTACTTTTATTTCGCACTTGCTTCTACGCTCGGATGGCCGGTTCTTTTGGGAGGGATGCAAGTTCGATTGGTTAGGTTAGGAGGAGTGAAAGTTGCTAGACTAAATTTCAATCATAGGGAGCAGATTGTATCAGAACCATTCGGATTTGCATTCCTCACAAAGGGCTGCTCTCTTGAAGAGGCTTTCTTCACAGCAATGCCCACCTTCTCTCGCACGGAATACGTTAACGCTTGCTTTTCTTCTGATATTGAAGCTCGTGTTTATACTCGAGAGGACCACGCGTCGAAATAATTCTTTATTTTTTATCGTATGGATATGGAAGTGTCGCAGATGGATTCCTTGGGGTTTTCCGATGAAAATCATGCCAAGTGTGGTGGAAATCGGACAACGCTTACATAAGGAATACAATTTGCTTGTGTCAAAGTAGTCCGATTTGCATGACATTTGGTATGATTTTCATCAGAAAAACATAAGGAATCCATTGGCACCACTTCCCTTTCGATATGACGAAGAAAAGAATTTCTTAATACGCTCAAATGGATATTTCACCCTCGACTGCGGGGGCTCGACCTCAATTCGCTACGCCCGGCCCAGGATTCGTACCTTTTTCCGGAAAAAGCCATAAAAATCGGGTGAGGCAATGCGAAGGTCTGTCCTCGCCACGGGGTGCCAGCGCATCTCCTTGACGGGCGTTGCTCCAGAATTACCCTGTATCCTTTGGGCAGTGTGTGACCCGACTACCCTCCGTGTAATTGGTCTGCGCGAAGTGGGGCGCAAGTCCGATCATTATCAGTACTCCTGCCCGAGAGGAATACGATTTACTTTAATTATAGTACATGTGTGTTTTGTAATAAAATGTTTCTATCGTCTCCTGAATTCAATAACTGGCATGCAGATATCTACGCTCCTACAATCCACCGTCAACACGGCTCGTGGAGAGACACAGGAAGAAAAGGGGTAGCCCGCTGTCGACGCGTGGTCCTCTCGAGTATAAACACGAGCTTCAATATCAGAACAAAAGCAAGCGTTAACGTATTCCGTGCGAGAGAAGGTGGGCATTGCTGTGAAGAGGGCCTCTTCAAGAGAGCAGCCCTTTGTGAGGAATGCAAATCCGAATGGTTCTGATACAATCTGCTCCCTATGATTGAAATTTAGTCTAGCAACTTTCACTCCTCCTAACCTAACCAATCGAACTTGCATCCCTCCCAAAAGAACCGGCCATCCGAGCGTAGAAGCAAGTGCGAAATAAATATACCGCAGATGTACCTACCTAAGTAGCATTTCTGACGGAAAAAAATTGTCCAGCCTTTGGGCCTGGCGTAGACCTTTGGCAGGTAGGTATCTATTTCAAAAGGCAGTGCCACCCGTGGATCCAGTAAGACCGTCCCCGGTGCGTGCTATACCAGACAGTTTTCTTCCAGTGAAAATCAGTAAATTTGCAAGCGCAATATCTTAAAAACCAGTGAAAATAAAGTGTATACATTAAAGCTTATTGAATTTGTCTTGGAACGCACTATCAACTCAGGTGTTCAAAAAAAATAGTTCCATTTGAAAAACCGAACTTGACCATCGTATCTTTTAAAATAATAATCGATAGAAAAATTCGTTCGCGTTAATTAATTGGCCCCCTCGAACCATGCAATTCCCTATTTTTTTTATATTTTTATCTCCAATAGTTTAGGAGAAAACCGGCTGTCCAGTCTTCCCGCGGACACCCTGTATAATCAATAACCGTGCTGCCTCTCGGTCCCGTTTACGTATACTCTCCTTTATCATCTCCCTCCATATTCCCGTTCAGAACTTTGTCTTTTGACCTACTTACGTCATGCTTTTCTTCTATTCTAAAATCGCCTCCTTCCTGTCCAATTCTCGCATTGAAATCTCCTCCGATTATCAGTTTCTCTACCTCCTTCTCCTCTATTATCTGATCTAGCTCTTCTTTCACCTCCTTCATATCTCTGCTGTACACTGCTATTTCTCTCCATTTTTCATTTTGTATCCTGATTCTTCTCTCTTGAATATGTTCCGTTCCTGCGTTCGATTCCTCCTCGTCTATGCCCTTTCTTATACCTGTGATAATTCCGCCTATCGCTCTCCTTTTTTTCTCTCTCTGGTGGCATATTTACATTTCCATGAGAATTCTTGTGGCAATTTATCTTTCAATCGTTGCCATTGTTTCTCTTCCATCCACGTTTCTACTAATTCTATTACATCGAGTTCTTTTAAGAAATCCCAAAACTGTTTGTCTTTCCTGAATAATCCTGCTACATTCCAGTATCCTATTTTAAGCCGGGTCCAGACCTGAATGCGTATACGCTGAGCAGGCTGAGCGCGCACGAATGACGCATGCGGAGGGGTCGAATGTGCCATTGTGTCTTTCTTCACCAACTTCTGTGTTTAACTTAGCCCACTCCGCAGTCGTAAAGATGGTGTGATACATAGTTAGCTAAATACACATGCAGCTCAACCCTCCGAGTCATCCCCTTTACCAATACAGAGTGATTGTCCACCGACGCCTGTCAAAGAGTTGCCACCTGGTACCCCGTGGCTAGGACAACCCCCTGCAGTGCCTCACCGAATTTTATGGGTTTCGATCCTTCAAACGGTTGGAATAGCATTAAAAATTCAGAAATGTTCAAGAGTTCCGCATTTCTCATCATATCTTTGCGAAAACGACGTCAATTTATACCTTATCTTTCGCCGATGAAACTAACACCAAGAACAATGTAATCCAGGCCATAATGAAGGAAATTTCAGGAAAAATGGTTTTATATCATTTCAAGCTGAGTTCTTTAAAAATAGTCAGATTTATATGAAATTTGGAATGATTTTCATCGGAAAAACATAAGGAATCCATCGGCATCCCTTCCATATCGATATGATAAAAAATAAGGAATTATTTTATTTCTGAAACAGGTATTAATCCTCGATCGACCGCAGCGATTCCAGGTCGGCACCCCGCTGTCAAGGGTGAAAATATGAAATATTCATTACAGCGTATTAAGAAATTCTTTATTCTTTATCATATTGATATGGAAGTGACAGCAATGGATTCTTGAAGTTTTTCCCATGAAAATGATATTCAATGTCATATAAATCGAACTACTTTTGCATAAGGTGACGTACCAGGGGGTGTTATCCTCGCCACGGGGTACGAGGCGGCATCCTTGGACGGGCGTCGCTGGTGAATCACCCTGTCTAGTCATACCAACTAGTCATCCGCGCAATCCTCCACAACATCCTTCAACCTTTGCACCCTTACGCATCAACCCCCCCACCTGCAGCTAGTACCTTAGGCCTAAGACCGTAAGACCGTATATATATAAGTCGGTAAGACGCAGGGCCAGTTCAGTTTAGTCTCTGGTCAACGGACGAACCTCTACTTGTATTAAATATACACATCCAATTCAAAAAGTGTTGTCTTTCGATATTACAATCGGTGACTAAAACGTATCGTAAGAATCTAAGAGTGCTTGATCTACAACTCTTGTGCGTCCTCACACCCAGATCGTCACAATGGCATCGAAGGAACAACTCATTATTGCGAGCGCAGCTTTTCTTTTAACGTACAAATTATTAAAAGAAAAGCAAACTAAACACAAAGCAGAGAGACGATGGTGGATAACGGAACTATATAAACGCAGAAATGAAGAGGGACACAATATCTTGAATGAATTAAAAGTTGAGCTTAGCACGGGACAGTTTAATAATTTTGTGCGAATGTCCAGTGAGGATTTTGAAGTACTCATTCAGATGATCGGACCAAAAGTGATGAAGAAAGATACTCGGTTCAGGGACGCTATTCCCGTTTCACTGAGGTTGGCAATAACATTACGCTTTCTAGCAACAGGCGATTCATATACAAGCTTGCAATATGTTTTTAAAGTGTCAAAGCAAGCAATATCGACTATAGTAATGGAAGTTTTTCCTGCGCTAATTGAAGGTTTAAGAAGTCATGTAAAGGTAAGTCCAAACTACAAATTTCATTTTATTATAACTATTTATTGCGGTTCTGGGGTGTATCTATTTAAAGTTTCGTGTTCTACGGGATTCGTGGTGTCGGATAGGAACATGTTCGGGGGATACATGCGATTGAAGTGGGGTGAGACAGGGGTTGTGGGGGGGATATTATAATTGGCATAGGGATCATATTGGTCATATTGACCCATGTCCGCCTGGAACAAAATGTTGCTCATGTGGTGTTCCACAATGGATGCAACCCTGACGGGGTGTGATCTTAGTTTGTGGGCTATATGCTCCCCATACGCCCCAAACCTGTCGCTTTTCGCCACGGTATTCAATTGCTGGTATGTTTCTTGCAATATATCAAACGTTTGTTCTATACGCGGGTCTTCTTCGTTTCTTGTCCTTCTTGCTGCTGCTGCTGCTGCTACTGGTGGTGGTCGTCGTCGTGGTGCTGGTGGTGGTGGTCGTGGTGGTGGTGGTCGTCGTGGTGCTGGTGGTGGTGTTTCTGCATTATTTTCTAATATTGTGGACGGTCCAGCAATTTCGCCATCTTCATTTGGCGGAGTGGATAATCTGGCTTCACCACACTCTGCCTCCGTCTCCGTATCCGATAAAGTTTCCTGTAAAAAATTATATCGAATTAGATTACTTGTTCAATCTCAATTAGTGTTCTTAAAATTTGTGTTCTTCATTTTTTGTCATATACACCAGTTTTATAGTGATCCTTCCAGATCTCTATACAAGGTGAATTAATAACAACTGTCTCCTGAAATAACTCCTTACGTATTGCTTTTCTGAAATATATTGTATTCGGTCGAGCAGACATATTTTTTTTTAAATTTTATATTGTCTAGGATATCATGGTGGCCTTCAGTTTTCTAAGTACTCTGTTGTAATCGATAATATTTGCCGAAACCACTAAATAACGAGTTCTTTGAGAGGGTAGTTGTTATTCATTTACCCTGTACACATACATATATCGCGTTTTTTATATAGTTATGTGTTTTTAGAGATGCCTTCAACTACGGAAGAGTGGGAAACCGTAGCTTCCCAGTTCGAAAGAAAATGGAATTTTCCGCACTGCGTGGGGGCAATGGATGGAAAACACATTATGCTACAATGCCCCGTTAACAGTACCAGTGAATATTACAACTACAAATCCTTTTTTAGCATTGTATTGTTTGCTCTTGTAGATGCAGACTATAATTTTTTATTGGTCGATGTTGGTTCCCAAGGTAGAATTTCGGACAGTGGTGTTTTCAAAAACACCGATCTGTACAAAAAAATTGAAAGAAAAGATTTAGCCTTGCCCGAAGAAACTCCACTGCCTGGAAGGCTTATTAACTGTACAGCGTATTCCTCCCGGTCAGGAAGAACGATTTCTGACCGAGCTCATATACAAATTAAAGGATCCTATTAGATACTACGTCGAGGGGAAAGGTTGTCAAAGCGTGACCGATCTGATCTCCCTTCTACGGGTCCGATATTCCCCATGCAGCGGTGATGAGGAGCTCAGATTGGAACTAGAACGTATAAGCATGTTTCCCCGGGAGCGTCTAATAGATTTTATTCACAGCGTAAGCCGCCTGTACCGACAGGTGATCGTAAGAGCGAAAGAATTAATCGGAGAAAATGTCGAAAGGACCATTAGAGACGTGGAGCGATTGGCTCGGACCTCGTTTATCACGGCATTACCTCAAAGAATTGCGACTAAAGTAGCTTTGTCAAATCCCGAATCTTTGGACGATGCGTTCGATTTGGCGTTACACGCCCAAAGGCGAGAACAAGAATCGTCCGGATTGCCACGCGATGAGACGTATGGGTACACCGGAAGCGCGCGACCACCGTCGCCGTACGACCCCCAACGTAGTTGGACCGAATGGAGACAACCGCGCGAGGAGGACTCGTATCGCGAACCCCCTGCCCCGTACTCCGCTTATAGCTCCCCTCGCTATCGATACGAATATTATCGGGAGCCGTATTATCGCGATCCGACACCGGAGCGCTGTCCGACGGCCTTGCTGACGAGGCAAGGCGAACGCCCGTGGGATTATGAACATAGACTGTACGAGCCCGGTGAAAGATCCTCACGCGGGGGATTTAGGAATAATAGGCAGTCGCGACCACGCGGGGCTAGATCGTATCAACCTCGCGAATCACCCAGATATGGGCCCCGCGAACCAGGAAGGTATGAACCCCGCGAGTCGCCAAGATATGACTCCCGGAGATACGAGCCTCGTGAACCCGAAAGATATAATTCACGCGAATCTGAAAGATTTCAATCTCGCGAATCGTTGGAACCAGGGAGAAACGAAACCCGAGAGTCGCCGAGAACGGCGGAATAAGAGTCTTTCCCAGAAAGTCGCAATCATTTAAACTCCCAGCGCGCCCGCCCGTTCAACCGGAACGAGGCGGGCGGGTCCTCTTCGCAGGCCCAAAGATCGCCTCCGCCAAGATCGCCTCGAAATCAGAGCCAACAACGGGACTCATACGCGCGGAGTCCCCCCGCATCCGGGTCAAGGCCGAACAATTGGAGAACGGTGAGGGAGAATTCATAGTAGACACAGGCTCTGCATTGAACCTGTTAGAAATCGGGTCTGCCAGCTCAAGGGCCATGGTCATAAGTACGACACCCCTTGAAATTAACGGATTGAACGGAAAGGTCATGACATTAGGAACGACGGCGTTAAAGGTAAACGGCAGCTGGGCGTTATTCCATGTATTGAGCATGCCTAATTTACCCGAAGGGATTGCCGGTCTAGTCGGGAGTCCGTATTTGCTTCAGGAGGCAGCCATCGTCTCGTACCACCTACGTACGATGATAACAGCGAAACACCCAATCCGCCTCGTCGTTTTCTCCAATTCGGAAGAATTAGAAGATACGTTGACGGCATGCAAACAGATTCAGGAGGACTTTCCAACACGGTTAAGTGAACCATTGGCATTAGAGTGAAACGGCGAACAAATAAACCTCTGCTGCCCTGAAGACCACGAGCGGGATTGTCCCTCCCTCTTTTCTGAAGAAGAGCTCGACGTTAGCGAAGATCAGGATATGGGGAATTACCGCGTTGAGCAAAAACCTCCCGAGGAGCGATTACAACACATAGTCGGAACGTTGAAATTAGAGGAATTAGACCCGGAACCGCGTCAGACAATCGAAGACTTGGTTATAAGGTATTCAGACCGATTTTTCGTACCCGGAGACCCGTTGGGCGAAACCACGTCGATAGAGCACACTATCCCGTTAACCGATTCAAAGCCCGTGTTCACTCGCCAGTACCCGCATTCGCCGTTAATGGACGAGGAAATCGCCAAACAAACGCATAATCTGGAAGAGTTGGGAATAATCGCTCCTTCGTCTTCGCCACATAACTCACCCCTGCACATAGTCCCGAAAAAGGAGGACGAAGAAGGAAACAAACGATGGAGGGTGGTGGCCGAGTTTAGAAACTTGAACGCGATAACGATCGACGATCGTTTCCCCTTGCCGCGAATTACGGATATTCTCATTCGATTGGGTGGAGCCCAATATTTCTCAGTTTTCGACTTAGCAAACGGCTTCCATCAAATCCCGATGGCTCCTGAGGACCGTGCAAAAACCGCGTTCACTGCCCCCGACGGACACTACGAATACCTCCGCATGCCTTTCGGATTAAAAAACGCTCCGGCTACTTTCCAGCGTTTAATGAACCACGTTTTGAGAGGGCTTATCGGGAAAGAGTTATTCGTGTATTTAGACGACGTGGTTGTATACTCGTGCACACTAGCGGAACACGAGCACCGACTCGAGAGATTCTTCGAGCGCTTACGCGAGCATAACTTGACTCTACAGACCAAAAAGGCCAAGTTCTTGAAAAACCAGGTCATATATCTGGGCCATATAATAGCAGCTGACGGAGTACGACCTAATCCAGAGAAGATCAAGGCCGTCGCCGAGTTCCCCGTGCCAAAAACTCGGAAAAATTTGAAGCAATTCTTAGGCCTTGTAAATTATTATCGCCGTTTCATTCCAGATATGGCAAAACGCGCTAAACCTCTTACAAATTTGACTAGCCCGAGAATTCCATTCTTTTGGACTGAAAAGCAGCAGGAAAGTTTCGAAGATTTACGCGAGGTACTCTGTAAAGAGCCGGTTTTACGTTATCCAAATTTCGACGAACCATTTATCATTACAACGGACGCTTCCGACATAGCCGTCGGCGCGATTTTAAGTCAAGGCAAAATAGGCGAGGACCCGCCCATAGCGTACGCCTCGCAGGTACTCAACTCCGCACAAGAAAACTACTCCACCATGGAAAAGGAATGCTTTGCGATAATCTACGCCGTAAAACAATTTCGAACATACATTTACCGGCGAAAATTTTCCTTGGTAACCGATCACCGGCCCCTTCAATGGCTATTCTCAGTAAAAGATCCGGTGTCGCGACTCGCCCGTTGGAAGATTACCCTCGCGGATTACGACTATGAAATCATTTATAAGCCTGGTCGGGTAAACGCAAACGCAGACGCGCTATCTCGAAATCCGGTCTCGCACGCTTTTCCGACTACCACAAAGGAAACATTGCCAACAAGTGAAAATGAGGGTATAGCAACGCGTGCAGGAGCGCGTCATCAAGGTAGGCCAAGACCAAATTATGAAGAACCACCGTCGTTCGACTTCAGAGAGGATTCCACACTAGAAGGACAGGAACTTGGTCAGGAGCTGCCTAAGGTCAACAAAAGGGGATAACACCGACGATCTGGAGAGTAGGGCGAACTCAACTGCCCTGGATACAAGTGAAGGAAGGACGGGAATGCCCGAATTCCTAGAGACAGGAGACGAAGGCTCCACCATGATAACAGAAGGCAAGTATACAGGGCTAACGCAGGACCAACTCACCTTCTTGAGGAGCCTTGACGAACCACCCCGCTACGAGCACATCGAGGAAGACAACATGGACTCCACTTTTGGAAGTAACGATTCCAGGATAGGCCCATTCTCCCAGGAGGAAATCACCATCTTGAAGAGTCTTAACGAGGAATCCCTCCTAGAGGAAAAGGGAGAAACATCGAATCCCCAGGAAAAGGCCAGTCCGCAGGGGACAAAACCAAAATCGGGTCCGAAGAAACGAGTATCATGGGGTATACCCCTACATGAAGAAGCCCTGGACATCCCGCAATCAACCATGATTTGTCCGGAGGGCGAAGTATTGGAGGAACTGAAGGATCAACTGCCCCCCATAAAAAATTCCAGCATGAGTCCAAGGCCCGATGTGATCGAAATGGCTGACTCGACAGAACTCTACGAAGCGAACATCGGGCCACTAACCGACCCACCAAATTTTCCTAGAACGAACACCTCGGAGTATGAATTGCAGAAAATGCAATGCGAAGTGAAAATCGCAAGGACCACTCTTACATCCTCTCGCGACAATTATGCTCATTTTATATCATCGGACAGAATATTAACTAGCCCTATTTGTAAAACTCTGAGGGCTATAGGACTACTCGACGAAACAAAATTATTATCCGAGGAATTAATCAAGAATCGCGTGATAGTCACCCGTAATGAAGAAGGAAAGGTTTTTAGCGTCGTGGGAACGAACAGCTTTTATCACGAAATGGGAGAAAGTGAGTTGGCACCGGCATTAGCAGCGCTTAGAAGCGCCGTGGAATGTGATCGCGTCCGCTCGTTTCGGATAGCGGCGCAAGGCGAAACCTTACACCGATTCGATGCCGAAACGCTCGAAAGATATTTCAAAATTATTTTCAAACATACGCCCATGTCAATTACAATTTGTACAGGAGAAATCCAATTACCGCCGGAAACCGAACGGGAAAATATTATCCGCCACTATCATGAAAGTTTGATAGGAGGGCATAAGGGCGTAACTAAAACATACCGACGCATTCGCAGTCTATTTGACTGGCCTCATTTATGTCGAGACGTAGAGGGTTTCGTGCGGAGTTGCCAGAGCTGCCAAGAACAAAAGCTCGTACGCATTAAAACACGGGAACCAATGCTAATCACAGATACGCCTGCACGGCCCTTTGATAAAGTAGCCTTGGACACCGTAGGACCGGAACCCCCTACCCCTAGCGGAAACCGTCACGTACTTACAATGCAATGTCAATTATCTAAATTCTGTATGGCCGTGCCATTACCCGACATACGAGCCGTCACCGTGGCCGACGCGTTATCTCGTTACTTTATCGCGATCTTCAGCGCACCACGTGCAATACTAACAGACCGCGGAACGAGTTTTATTAATAACACCATACAGGGAATAGCCCAAACTTTTAAAATTAAACATGTAACGACGTCGGGATATCGACCACAGACTAACGGTTCCCTGGAAAGAAGTCATATCGTCTTAACCGAATATTTGAAACACTACCTGGAAAGCTACGAAGACTGGGACTTGCTACTCCCATTCGCTATGTACTCATACAACACCTCGGTGCATGAGGCAACAAAGTTCACTCCATACGAGGTGGTTTTCGGACAATTAGCTCGGGATCCATTTACGCCTATGTCCCGTGAAGAACTACTAACTTATCCGACATACGTACAAAATTTGGTAGAACGATTAGAAGAAATTCGGAACACCACGCGATCAAACTTGGACACGAGCAAATCGCGTTCGAAAAATATTTATGACCGAAATACTAACCAAGTTATATTCGCCGAAGACGACCTTGTTTACGTACTAAAGGAACCTCGGCTCCATAAATTCGATCCCCATTACATAGGCCCTTATAAAATAAAAACAATTACAGACAAAAATAATGCAATATTGATTTCGGATGAGGACCGACAGATAATTAAACATTTCGATAAACTGAAACATGCTTATACTAAGAAAAATCCACCTTGACGCTAATGAAGCGTATTCAAATGGTTTCAGCTTAAAACGGACCAGCGGAAGGGCTCATTTAGCCGACCCTCATATCCAAGGTCCCACATCCCATATATATAATTACTCTATTCCTTAATCTCACTTGTTTTTCGTATTTGCAGTAGATATTTACTTAAAATAATAGAATTCCTCGCGAAAGTCATGGATAGACGTGGCCTGCTATTATTCACGTTCTTATGGACGAGTGCCACCACTAAGGTCATCGACGGGGACTACCAACTAACTCCGTTAAGCCCCAACCCGGGATTGTACTACGAGCAAATCCGACCTCTCCGAGTTTTCCACACCCAATGGAGACTGGTGACCGGCATCGAAGTCGCGGAAGTATTAACCTCGCGACAACAAACCCAACCACAAATCAACAGGATGAAAGCCTTATGTACAACTTATAACTGGACGTCTTGCCCGGCCGACGACCTCAACGCGGCCCTGCAACGAAAACTCCTCGACGGTAAAAGATACGAGGAACTGCTATTAAGCATATTGGGGAAACCACAGCTCCAACGTACCAAGCGATCGGTACCTCTGGGATTCATCGGATCGCTGAGTAAGGCCCTCTTCGGAACACTGGACAGCGACGACGCGCAATACTATAATAAGGAAATAGATAAACTTTACAAAGAATTTCAGGATATACATAACTCGATAAAATCAGTATCGGGCGCCATACGAAACATGGACGATAGGATTAGGGAAATAGCGACGGCCACCCGTCAATTAGACGAACGCGAAACAAAAGTAGAATTAGAATCAGCTTTTTCGTCATGGACGTTCTTAATGACCAGGCACGTGGACGAATATGTAACCGCATTAATTGTAATTACGGACGCGCTCACGTTCGCGAAACTTGGTATCTTACATCCGGCCGTTCTGTCCCCTAGTCAGCTAACGCAGACTTGCGAACGAATTCGAGGAACCACTCCTTACGAATTCCCGCTGACTCCGGAAGAATTGAATTCCGAACAGCTACAAGGGGTGACCAAATTAAACGTAGTTTATTCACATGGCCGAATCATCTTGTCACTGGACATCCCCCTATTAGACCAAATTCCTTTCGATCTTTATTACATTCAACCCTGCCCTTCATTCCAAACTATATCGACCAACGTCTCTACCCCAATATTCATAAAACCAAGAACAGCATATTTAGCAATCAGCAGAGTCCACTCTCAATACTTCATGCCAGACGAAAACTACATCACAGGATGCAGGAAACACCATCGGATGTATATGTGCGAACTCAGCGTACCACTCCAGGACTTGGAAAAAGCCCCAAGCTGCGAGACGGATGCCTTACTAAAACCACAAAACATCAAGTGGCCTAGCTGCAACATTCAAGCCCTTCCCGGAAGCCGAACTTTCCTCAAGAAAATGATCACACCCAACACCTTGTTATATTCTATCAAGAACACCCTGGCACTGCAGGTACGGTGCAATAAGCATTCGGCCGGATATGAAGTGCTCCGGGGGGGCAGGAATATTACAATTGAGGAGGGATTGTGAGGCCAAACTCGGGACTGACCAGATTTGGGCATCCGGAGTCGACACTGAGACATTAACAACGATATACAAACCATCCATAGGCATAAATATCTCCGAAATCTTACCTACTCTTACGGAACATCTTACGTGAAAATATTGGCTGACTATCAACAAAAGGAACCTCAAGAAACCCTTCAAGATGCCCATGCGAAAGCTAATGCAATCGCATTGGACGACATAGAGAGACTAGCAAGAGCAATAGCAACACATCACCGGACAGAAAATCTATCTACATACGTCACCTTTGGACTGCCAGGATTGGGAGGAACCTTCATAATCATCATTATTGTCTGGATTGGATACCGGGTTTTGAGGGCACGCCGGATTCAACATCGCGAGCCACTAAGGAAAGAGACAAGGGTTGATATAGAAATGGCACCACCCCGTCCACCTCCTCAAATAATTTCCAGACCCCGACCTCTTGCTATTACATCTTTTCCTCCCGACCTACCCGTTATACCGTCCGCGAGGACAGGATATCGAGCCCACGTGGAACGATCAAGAAGTTTCGCGGGCACCGAGCCGTACTTCGAAGTATTTTAGACCTTAGTTTGCTGATCGCAGCAAAAACCCCCGCGCGTTAGGCTAAGTACCGATCCCCACGAGGTGCTCTGCTGTGAAAATTTAGGTAGTAGGGACAATAGCATATAAGATAGCACTTAAGCAATGCGAGTAACAGTCCTTATAACAATTTTCCAACACGAAACAAATTCCAAACGGATCGAACAATGTACGCGCCAAGGTTCAACGATACCAAGTACCAGCGTATGTCACTCGCGGAAGTGATCCTTCCCCAATACCTACAAGCGCCATTCAGAAGGAGATACTGTGTCCGGCCCATACAGAGTATCCTCGGGGGTGACGGATGTGTGTGGACACACCGGATCAACAAAACGCTTGCCCTCTGCGAAGCCTGTGCGTGGCTAAAGCCACCAAGGGACTTCGCCGACTACAACAGGACCCCGGTGCACTGGTTGGCAGAGGAAGTGAGGGCGCTTGCTCTAACGAAGTGTGCTAAATGCCGACGACGACACCTGCAATGGTCCATTCCGGACAACTGTACGGGCTGCGTAAGGGCAGTCCTGGACATCAAGCCGCGGTATCTGCCAGCCTTCCCAATCTTAGAGGCGCCCCGGCCCCTGGAACCGCCCAAACCCCGGGACGTTCCATGGATAATCCCAGCCGGAGCAGAGTGAGGGACCACAGCTCCTCAGCGCTAGGTAATTACGCAACAATCTGTAATCACTCTAGAGTGACGCGACAGGGTCGTAATTTTTTTCGCTTTCGTTAAATTCGCAGCAGGGTGCCGCCCGGACAACAGCGTCCCAGGGCCGTCAGGATCCCTACCTCCCACCCTTTAATTTTTTTTATATATATATCTATTATTGTATTTCCATTTATTTTCAATGTAACAATATATTGTTTCCCTTTTCGCTCAATTATGACTCATTCATGGTTATCCCCTTGCGTTCCCCTTAGTCTTACAAGTTGTTAGTGGCGCTAATGGTTAAGCATAATTTTAAGTCATCGAGTAAAGCGTACGCGACGACAGCTTCGCACGTGTTCATGAAATGGCCTCTCGAGACCATTTCATGTCTAAGTGGGGAGGTGTTACATACCCCTATCGGTTCATCCCGTGCTTGCTGTCCTCGCATCGCTTTCCGTCGAATCGGCGATTCAGCGGAATCGCCTCGCGCGCGGCAGGCAGGTCGCCGAACCGCGGAATGTATGGTCGTAGGCACAACGTGACCATCGACAACCCGGGCCTCGATATTTCCTAAGAAGGAGCGATCGACAGGTGCCGACGGGGCGATTTCTTCCTAGGGATTGCGAAAACGCGAGGCACGGACGGTAGCAGCGGGACGAGTTTCGAGGCATTCAATTGCGGGAGCTCGAATTAGGAAGTCACGACGAGCCAGAGAGCCGTCTAGATACCGCGACCGCGTCTCCGCGTCAAGTCCGCGAAATACGAACGGCCGATAGTAATTCGTGAGAGGGTAACTCCATCCGACACACCGAGAATGGCCTAGCCGGGAGAGCCCTGGAGCGTTAATCGTGATCGACGTAGGACCGCGTAGAAACCGACGATTAGAGACCGCGAGCGACGAAGTGACCAACTTCCGAGTGCCATCCGAGAGCACAGAAGCGAGCGACCCCTACCTACGTTTGGGTCAGCGACACAGCAAGCGACCGACATACGAGACGGAAAGCGTGCCGTGCGATACAGCGAGCGACAGCTGAGACGGAGCGCCGTCTCAAGGTAGGATAATTCAGTATTATTCATGTAACAATATATTTTGGCGTTATCGTTTCCCCCTTTACATTCCTCGTACTCTTTCATTCAACCCCCAATCACCTTCCCGATCCTGGTAAGTATAGTCAAGGCGTACTTTAGCACCTTAATAGAGCAGCGAACCCTGTAAATCACCCTAACCGCTCGGGGCGATTTACAAAAGTCCCTTCAGGACGTAACACGACCAATTTAAAGTAAAACGTTGTATATCCATGTCAGTAATAAATTTTAACGGAAAATAATGATTAATAAATATTCTTCGATGTTTGTATAATAGATTTTGTATAAACAAAACTTTATTCCCTTTAACATTTACAAAGATATTATGAGAAACAGATAAACGTGTAGAAATGGACGCGCAAAAAGTATTCGTACGGTTGAATAAAGGCTTAATAAACTATGGAAATAAACTAAATATTTAATGTTTTGATCATTTGTGGGATTGCCTTTTGAGTATATAATAGCTTCGAGGCTACTTGGTATGGAATTTACTAAGTTGGATGTTATATTTTACTCTACTCTTCTGGCGGAGTGGCTTTTAAACGTTTTTTAGGCCCGATTTGTATGAAGGAGTTCACACGGGAGGCAAATTTGAGCGGCTACCGCTGTAGCGAACGCTGCCGCGATGCGGCGAAGCACACGAGCGTTATGCGTTTATTTAACGCAAGAAAATGTCTCTCTCAAACCCATAAACATAGAAGAAGAAGAAAGCGCAGAACGCGAATCGTGGCGTTGCAAAACCACACATGTGAACTGCTAGAAAAATTTCACGCGCGTCTCGCGGCGGCAATTTGTCGCGGCGGCAAACTGCCGCAAACCGCTCGTCTGCACCGGGCCTAAAGATCGTTTAAAGTCACTCCGCCAGAAGAGTAGAGTAAAATATAACATCCAACCTAGTAAATTCCATACCAAGTAGCCTCGAAGCTATTATATACTCAAAATGCAATCCCACAAATGATCAGAATCTTAAATATTTAGTTTATTTCCATAGTTTATTAAGCCTTTATTCAACTGTACGAATACTTTTTGCGCGTCCATTTCTACACGTTTATCTATTTCTCATAATATCTTTGTAAATGTTATTTAATAAGTAAATAGAAAGTATTATTTGTATGATATTGTTCCGGCTATGGGGATTCAAGCCCCCCCCCCCCCATGGACATCGTCACAATATTAATAACTGAACAAGAAAACACTCAATACAAGTATAATTCACTGTACACGAAGTTAGAATCGATAATTATAAATTGACAAAGGATGTGGAGATATATAGAAATAGTGTTAAAAAAAAAAATAACTATTAATACTTACGATGGAAGTTGATCGCACTTTCAGCACAAAATATCGAACTGCTGTTCTGCACTGAAGCTTCTGAGAAATTCTACACGCACTGATTACAAACTGTGTGGTTCACTGTTTGCGCTGAACTGATCTTGGGATGCAAGCTTTCTTCGCAAGTTGACACTAAACTGACGCTATTGGTTTGCATTCAAAAAGCGGGGGTTGAAATGAGCTTTCTGATATTTCCGAAAGGAGGGGATGAGGAAGGAAGAACTGTCGGTCGCAGAAGGTAGGGGAAAAATTAGGGTTTTTCCCGATCCGCGGTTCCGGTTGATCAGAAAACCCCGTACGGTGCCGAACGGTAAAAATTTCACCCGAACCTGGTCCGCGGTCATTTGGTACGCAGCTGAGCGAGCGAGGTTTATTATACTCTTGCCGGCCCTAAAATAATTTACAGAACTGCTTCTCCGTCTACTGTGATGTACAAAAATGACCATAATACATACTATGTGAGGGAAGCCACGGCAGAGAACTTTCTTCATTTCATTTGAAACACAGTTTCCAGTAATCGGTGACCGCGACGTAGTAAAGCCCTTCAAACATCTCAAGTAGTGTGGAGTGTAAAGGCGTTGTTTCGGCTACTGAACCAACCGCCGGCGTTACCTTTATTATTTAAAAAAAAGGTACAAAAAAGCGCCAAGTATATAATCTGTCGCCGGGTAGTACGTACGATGGCTTCGGACCCGCATGTAGGTACTATTGTTAATCGCCACGCCGACTCGCGGGACAATACGGCCATAAACCGCGACCTTAGCGAAACGGTCCGGCCGATCGGCCATGGTAAGTTTTTGGCAACCAGATGTGGCATTTCCCTCCTCTACTTCGTCAAGAGTGAGAGGGTTCCTCCTCTACGAACGAAGTCACTGAAGGAAAGTCCCCCCCTTTTCGAGGAACGGTGTTCCCAATGTATGTTTCATAATTATATTAAAACTACAATTACTTTCATGCATATGAAAAAGATGTCACCAATATAGCAATTAAAAAGTATTGTTCACCATCAATTCGCCACCTGCAGGCTGGAGGGACGCCTGGTTCCCGCCTGCGTCGTCTTCTCCTCAAATTGAAGACGGATCCCATATCTTTCGAGTAACCACGCGCTCCAATATCAAAACAAAATCAGGCACAGGCGTATGCACTGCGAGAAAGGGTGAGGCGTAGGGGGGAGATTATATTATGACCAATCGGACTTGCATTCGTTGCAGACGCAACGTTTTCACCTCTTCATAGTAATATTTTCTCTTCATGACCCACGTTTTCTCGCAGCGCATATGTCAGTGCGTACTTTTGTTTTGATATTGTAGCACGTGTTTATACTGAATAGATAAGGGATCTGTCTCCAATTCGAAGGGATCCTTCGGCGTCTCTTTACGCGGTAAATCCTCTCCCCTTAGGGTAATATTATTTCTTCATTCCCTTTTTTCTCTAGCCTCTTCCTTCCTTTCTAGCCCCTTCCTCTCATTTTCTTCCTTTCCTTTTCCCATATCTCATCCCTACTTTTCCACTCGTCCCTCAGATCCTGCATTCCCTGCTTCAGATCTCTATTATCTTTTTTCAACTCTTCCATGTCTTTCTTAACTGCCAGCACAGCTTCCATCAGTTTGTCTAATTTTTCATTCATTTCTTTTTCCTGCTCTGTCTACTGACTGTCCGACGTTTCTGCAGTTCCTATAACTACCTCAGTTTTCTTCACCGGAGGTGACTTCCCTACTTTCCTCGCTTTTACGAATTCTTCCTCTATTTCCTTTTCGGCCCTTAACCTCTCCTGCTCCTCCTCGCCCTCCCGTTTCCTCTTGAATGAGTCCAGTATGGAGCCTTCGCTGTCCGCTCTTCTTCTTCCCAGTTGTTCTGCCAACGATGGTCTTCCCCTTCTTCTCGTTTCCTTTTGCACTTCCCCGCCTTCGCCTGCTCGGCCTTCTCTGACAATAGTTACAAGAAAACAATTAGTAATCGTATCATTTTAAAACAGCAGCTTACAATCTTTATTATCTAAATTGTTTCTTATTTTAGGATTAAGGGGATATTTTGGTCTGACGGGTAAAAAAAATCAATTTTTTTTGCATTTTCTACTGGTACATTATATGGGTAATACGTGTGCAAGAGAGTTTTTTCCAATTCGTAATATTTGCAGAGCTACAGGCTGCAGAATAGGTAGGTACCTATACGGCACGCTCACTGAGCGGGATGGGCGACGCATAATAGTTTTGTTCCTGCAAGTGTATTTCGGCAAAGTTTCGGCGGACTGATCTGTCTCTATGTGCATTTTTATGCCTTTTTGGAACACAAAAATCGACCATTTGGTTACAAAGAGACCGCTCCCATCCTAGGTCACAACTTACAATTAGTTTAGCTTCCAATGTCGAATAAATTTTATTCGCGATTTTCTCGAAACCACTTTTTCGAATCGGTGACCATGATCCCTAGTAGCATTTATGGTTGGCATTTTGATGGCCAATTAATTCCCAACTTGGGGATACCGTGGGCCAACCAGAAATGCTACTAGGGATATTTCAAGATCTACTGGACCAACTCAGTCCAAGTTTTGCATATGTTATCAGCACACGTGTGGCTATCGCCCCTACCAGAATTGTGATAAAATATTTTGTTTTTGAACTTTCACAGACCTTTAAATTTGAAAAAATATGCGAGAATCGAAACTTAATTTTCAAACCGCCGCCATTTGCTTAATTTTCAATATTTTTTTATCACTCTGGTAAGGACGATAGCCAAAGACATGCAAATAAAGAATCTCTTTACATTTTTTGTTTCTGATCACTAGAACGAACCTAATCATGATCACAGTGACTCCATTGGTTTTTTTCACGATTACTTTAAAGCAGTCAACTGTGTTGGATTTTAAATTTTTCTACTCACAAAATTTGTATAGATAGTTCAAATATCAATAAGCATGTAGCAATAAACTAAATAATAATCAAATTTATGGGTTCTGTGTAAAAAAAATCTGAAATAACGCAACGAAAACGCCTCGTCAGACCAGAATACCCCTGAAGGGGGTATTATAAACAAAAATTCGATTTTTTTCTAATAGTTTAGGGTTTCGAAAATATGTCCCTAAAATATTAAGGTGAAATTCGTAAAACTCCCAGAGTTATAGGGGCTTAAGTCCGCAGCGTGGCACGTAATCGTTCCCTCGACCTTATATCTAAAGAACCTATGACTGCCAACAAAGAAGAGAGAATTGCCCAACATGATTTTTATGAACCTGAGAAAGGTTTCCTCTGCGGTCCTGGTATAGCAGATGAGGGGTGAGCTACAGAAATTAATCGTCATCTACCGTAACTTCACTCGTATAGGTCGTAACTGCATGGAAAACTTTAAACGCGTTTTTCTCGAAACAAATTTTTTAGATCGGGCGCACATTTTGCTCAAAAACTACTGGACCGATTGAGCTAAAATTTTACACACATTCAAAGTGAATATGTACCTATAGCCCGTAGCAGAATTATATCAATAGTTTGAATACAACCCTCCTCCACAATTTGTTTTAGTTCAAGAAAAGTGGAAAAAATCAAATATAAATTTTTAAACAGATGCGATTTCGGTAACAATGTCCGGACTTAGTTACATCTGCTACGGGCGATAACTACACTCATATAGATTAAAAACATCTATGGTAATTTTGTTTCAGATGACTAGGACGGCCACAATTCGTGCACCCGTTGGGGGCCGGTTTTTGATGACATCAGCTGCGCTTCGGCGTGTAACTTGTACAATTTTCAATATAATGTACTGCAAAAATTTGTGTCGATAGTTCAAACACTACTAAATTTGTGTGTACAACCCCTGCTCTGTAGGTGCTATAGGTTTTTCAGAATTAATTTCCAAATATCGCCTTCAAAAACGAGTGTCTAGACCAGGCATGCACAGGACCACCAATTTCGGGCGCGAGCGCATATGCGAGGTCGAGCTGAGCTCGAGCTCAAGCTCCGAGCTCGTTCAAGATAAGCGAGTCCGCCAACGGAGTGGGGAGCGGCTGGAGTAGTGGGAGCGGAATGTTACAGGCTGCCGCAGGGGTTTCCAAAGTTGACGCTCCGAAAATAAGGCACATTTTGGGGAATTTTTAAAAGAAAAGTATTGAGTATTATAATTCTAATCTCTGTACTTTTATTAATTGAAATTTGACAAATGTGTTCAAATGTTTGTATGCAATAATAGTAATTTGGTTCACAGTTATAATGGTAGTAGTAAGTGGGGTTTAAAAAAAAAGTTTGTTGCTGGCGAACATGATTTTGGCTGTCGTAATCATCTGAAACAAAAAACGTACTATTTTTCTTAATCTATATGAGTGTGGTTATCGTATGAACTTTAGTTCATGTTGAATGAATAATGTTAAAAAGCACAACAATGGTTATATTTCAAATGAAAACATTAATTTTTTGGAAAACCATATGTTAGTTTTCTGTGTTGTAAAAGTGGACTTCTTGTAAATAATTACTTCATTCTAGTTCACACGATAACCACACTCATATTGATTAAGACAAATTTTGTGGTTTTTGTTTGCGATGACTACGACAGCCAGAATCATCTTCGCCAGCAACAAACTTCTTTAAACCCTTCTTACTGCTATCATTATAACATTGAACAAAATTATTATTATTGCATACAAAAATTTTAACATTTTTCAAATCTCAATTAACCCTCCGCATCCTGTGCCTGACAAGGGAAGATCCCGAACCCGGAAATTCAAAAAATTCTGAAACTTTGTGGATATGTAGGGGATTTCCTCCTGATTACAACGCAATTTTTTTTTGCTGCCCAAAATCACTCTAAGGGGGTGAAATTAACCCCTCAAAATTCATCTATTTTCCAATTTTGTGTTATAACTCGCGAACTGTAAGAGATAGAAAAAAAATCTCAAGACGAAAGTTACTTCTTTTAATTAGATCTATCAAATAGTAAAAGTTAAATCAATTGTTTAAGGAATTAGAAAAAAGTTATAAACAAAAATATTAATGTTTTTTAAAATTCGTTGTTTCGCGTGAAATCTGAATTGGTGGTTTAAATAATTATGAAACAGCATAATCCATTTTTTTCATACAATTTCAACCTTTGTTGTATCTCGGAACTGTGCTCCTCGACAATCGAAGAACTTTTGGATCCCATTGTAACGTGCCTTAAGCTGCACAACGAGCAATGTTCTTCTAACGTTTATTAGGAAATAATACGCGACGCGTAGTAAGAAAGTAAGATAATTTATATACTTTTGTCTTTAATTACACATGGGGCAAATATATCCGGTGGAAATAAAGGAGAAGAAGGGAACTGTTAGATATAACTTATCCTTATTAGAACGTTTTATTTTTAACATAATTATCGAACTTTTCTTTTATTTGCTCACAAGACAGGCGAGATAATGCCGCCGTTTAAGTATAGGTAGATAACTTTGAAAACACTTGTGTGGTCTGATTATTATAAATTATTCTTCATGGTGATGAAACTCTTCAAAAAAATGTTGGAAACATAGATCTAGAGACGCGGTAGCGTCTCGACGCCAAGTACAGGATGTTAAGAAAGTATTGTTCACCGCTTGGAGGGGTGAATCTACACCCCCGGATCGGTGGAGATTTGCAAAAAAAATTTGCTGCAAAATTGTTTATAACATTGAAAATCAATGTTAAACTTTTTTTTTACATCAACATATTCTGTTCGGCGTAAGGAGAAAAAGTTTGAAAGGAGCCATATGTCGCAAACCTACCGTTTCGTGGGGAAAAATTGTCAAAGATTTCGCAACGATTTGAATGTATAGAGTTGCACGTAGATGCTTGGGCCCACCACCACCACTTTGCCGTTTGCCAGTATTTACTACCTGAAGGGTAGTGGCCTGGGGTGGGTAGCTCCTGGGCTCTACGCAGATACAACACGGCGTTTAAAGGGACAGAAGACTGTGCAAGGTGCATTGACCCGGCTAGGCCTGAATTAAGTGGTGTTTTCCCAACAGAAATTCGGAGTTGACTGTAACCAGTTAGAATTTATACCTATCTTTTGATTTTTTAAAATTTTTTATAGAGGGGGAAAATGCATTACGCATACCCAGGCAGGGTTGCCTGGATTATGTGGGATTCGCCGCTGCAAGCGGGATACCCACTAAAAACCCCCTCTTTCTTGGCCTCCTTCGTATGGCTCCCTATGCTACGGCCGGGACTTCACCTATCTTTTGCCTACGGACAGTTGAACGGATAGGGCACAACAATAGATTCTGATGATTGACAGGGGGAAAAGTTTAAAAGGAACCATATGTCGCAAACGCACCATTTGGTGGGAAAAAAATTGACTAAGTTTGTTAAAAGCTTTTAAACGGATCGGCGCTATGAAGCTGTTATTGGTAATTTTGAACCGTACGCAGAATTGAAGATCTTTTACGACACAAACGGATATATTTTAAGCGTCACAAACACAGTTATAATTTGTATTATGTACAAAGTCACGAATAAACTATACACTATTGACAATAAACAATTACAATTATTTAAACAAAGCGGTTTGAAGCAAGCAAGCGCTAAAGCAAGGAAGCACTACAGCTGGTTACCTAGCAAGGAGTAACTTCGCGAAGCAAGGTGCGAGACACCAAAGTGCGTAGCGTGTTTAGTGAAGTGTGTGCGTACAGTAGCAAAGCCGCGAACAGATAGAGCGATCCAGGAAACCGCGGTCGATTTCCTGGAACGGAGAGCCTCCCCCTTCCATCGAGCGCGAGTCGAGGGAAGGGACCGTGATCGCTGCTCCACATGAGTCAGCGGGCCGAGCCATTGATCGCCTAATTACTGGCGGATCGGGAAGATGGCGCAAGCATGCAGAATTTCGCGTACAAAGTTGAAATGTGAAGGTTAGTCGATATTAACTGATTAACTTACCAACGTTCTCGATGGTTCACCTCCTGCGTCTTCTTCTCACCGACAGAACACTCCCATCGTTGTTGATGGCGCGTAGCATCCGTGCCTATCCGGTGGCTTCGATGTGACCACCGTCATTATCGAGACACTGTTGCAGTCTTGATCGCATGTTTCGGCGAACTTTTTCCAAAGTGTCCGGCGAATTTTGTATTGTTCGGAACGCTTCTTCTATTCGGTGCTTCAATTGTTCCCGCGTTTCAATTTGTCTCCCCGATCTATAAACACTGTCTTTCACGGCATTCTAGCGAAGCCACGGGTAACGCCCCGAATGTATCATATTTCGGGGTTAGCGGTTTCGCTACAGAGAAAAATTCCTTACGGTGCTTAGCAAAAGGGTCAAGTGTGGTCTTCAAATTTTCCTTAACTGTTTCCGGCCGCCCTGTGGCCTGCACGGTGGTTCGCTAGGTGAGTATTGAAGCTCATTCCATCTTGCAAAGCTAGAGCTGCTATAGAGGAAACTCTCAGGCGCAGCGCGTCTGTTGGACCTGTTAAAGCTGACACTATCTGTCTTTCACGGCTCCCCACATAAAAAAATCCAGGGGATTGAGATCGGGCGAACGTGGTGGCCACAAATGAGGTGCAGGGTCGCGTGCTATCCACCGTGTGCCAAACATTCGTGGTAAGTAATCCCTGACTGCCAGGGTGAAATGTGCTGCTGCACCATCGTGCATAAAATACAGCGACCGGCGTCTGTGTGGTGGAACTACTTGGCGAAGTTGGCCTAACAAATCTCGTCGCAAAAAGCGCAAATATGTTGCACCGTTTAATCTGGGCAAATAAACACGGCCAATAATTTGATTTCCCACAATTCCTGCCCACACATTTACTGAAAAACGTCCCTGATTAAAGCGTTGGACGGTTGCGTGGGGATTTGCATAGGCCCACACTCGTGTGTTTTGCCTGTTTTGTAGAGTCGCGCTGGAAAAAGTGCTTTCGTCGGTGAAAAGCACATTTTCTAGGAAGCTGTTATTCTGTCGTAATTTCCGCAGCATCCAACGACAGAAGGTACGCCGAGCAGCGTAATCACCTGGACGGAGTGCTTGGACCCTCTGAATTTTAAAGGGTCGTAATCCTTCTTCGCGTATGATACGTCGCACCGTAACGTGCGAAATACCTACGCGACGAGCTATGCCCCGGAGGCCCATTAGGGGGAAGGCACGCGCTGACGCGGTCACGCGTTCTTCCGTTCTCCAAGGTACGCGAGGTCTACTTGGTCTCGGGTGATTATCGACTCCCACATTAAACTCTGCTACATTCAGCTCCGAAAAACGGTGGACGAGGCGTTGAAATTCCCGTCGGTACGGGACTCGTATTTCTTGGCCACTGTCCACCAACCATTGTCTATAAATTTCCCGGGCTAATGAATAGACTCTGTTTGCTTCGTCAATGGTACGAAGCATTTGCCGAACGTTTCCCCCATCATGGCGACCTCTGCCTCTTAAACGTCGCTCCATGACACTCGGGTACCACGGGTAATCACTAAATATTAACTAATAACTAATAAAAGATAACTATACTAATCACTAAACTACACTACTAAACTATGTAATATATGTTCCGTATGTGTCCAATACACGCAACCACTACACGCGATGCGACGCGAAACCCGGTGTCTCAGCGATGAAGACTCTGTTTGCTTGATGTTCGCTCCTAAGTGTTTAGGAGGCGACGAAAATCCAACTGATGGTATTTCCTTGGTGTAGGAGGCACCTTGAGCTTTGGAAATTCCTCGGTGGAGGGGGGAGCCCCCTCCTCCTTGAAGAACTAAACGAAGAAAATGCAAACATCTGGTTCCCCAAAAATTAACAGGCAATTCGATCGGCGTGAGCGGCTCGTCCAGGGTGGCGGTTTATGACTGTATTATTCTGCGAATACGCGCTGGGGAACGGTGCGCGCGGGACCCAGGTCATCGCGTGCAATCCAAGGAGCAATATAAGGATTAACTCAGGGTGAAGAACGTCTAATAATGGTCAATTCGGACGAGCGATGCGGGGTCAATGCGATTTCGAATCGGTACATATATATATATATGTATATATTACACGTGACGCAATTTTCGCGGCAGTATTGTTATAGCGTTTGAATTGGCCCTATAAAGGTGGGATCTCCTAGCAGTGTGCCGGTGTAATGGAGTAGCGTGCATCTGTTTCTCCTACGCGTCTGACGCGCGTCTGCCACAGCAGCAGCTTAGGCTACTCTAGACGCAAATGCACTGTGATGAGTGCCTGTTAAGGGGGTAGACACGTCACGTGACCTGCCCGATTCGGCAGGTCGGTATTACAGCAGGTTTTTTCTACACAGAAATGGTAATACCGATAGATTGCCGATTGCCCGGTAAACGCGAGAGGGAGCTGTTTGCTATTTCCGTATTTTATTCTGAATAAGGAAAGAAATTCTCAGCTGTTGCGTTGTACTTATAAAAATTTAAACGCAAAGTCGGCTGGTACTACAAACGTAGAAAATTTATTGTAAATTTTAATTACTTGAAATGTGCTTATGCTACAATATTCTACGTTAGCAGTAAGGAATTATAAGTGAAAAGGGAAAATAGATGAGGGGATGTCCCCAGAAAATGAAGTTTGTTAGGTTGACATTTTTTTACTAGCAAAGCACCGAAACAAAACATGAAATACACTTATTACACGTCCTATGCAGAAAGCAGTTATGAACAAACATTATATATAAAATTGTACGGAATCGATTGACGTCACGTTTGCAAAGATCTGATTAGAAATTGCAGAACTTCAGATTCGTCACTGCTTAGCGTGCAACATTGTATAGTCCCGCTGGTTTCGAGCGTCGAAGCCCACGAAATTCAGCGAGACACATGATTGTTGGCGAGCATCGCCTTTGACGACTATAGCTAGAAAATCACGCCGTATGAATGCTAAGAAACGATAGTGTGAAGTGGCGTGCGTTTCAATTGCACATTGACAATATCGTAGATTCTTGGGCCTAGAATATTAGCTACGTATTACGATGTTCTTCACCAGAGCACTACATTAATCAATGAAAAAATAAATGAATAGGTCAATTAGTTAAAATTAACGAACTGTGCATGATTTTAATGATGCATAATTTAATTGCACTTACAAACTGAATTACCAATTGTAATTAAAAGAATTTTTTGACGTGCAACACGAAGCTGCGCACGCAAATGGTTGGGCTCGGATTATCGGGAAAGACCTACCCATCCCACCGTTTTGCTTTCTCGCTGCGAGCGAGGACCTTCGGGCCCCAGTAGACCACCCGTTGACAGCCGAGAGCAATAAAACCGACGGGCCAGATAAAATGTTCATGTTTGATAAGTGTTAAGGAAAGTATTACCAATGGAGTTTTTAGGGTTTCTCGATGAAAATTATGTCAGATATGGAGGAGTTCGGTCCATTTTTAGTGAACGTAGTGTGTGTCCTAATCATGTATTCATAAAAAACAATAGACCGAATTGCTTTGCGTCTCGACTCATGTTCGTGGACATAAACTCACCAATCCATCGGTGGTAACACTCTTATCAAGGTGTAATGAGAAATATGAACATTTTCATATTCAGTACTGGATGACTCAAGTCGCCGTCGACCGAGGGCTCTAATAAATGTGCATTTATTTGGGAAACCAATGCCTCGTCACCCGTGACACCTACTCGCGAACAGATATATGTATGTACGAGAAGAAGCAATGCAATTTCCCGATGACTTGGAGCAACATTTCAATAGGTAAATGCATGAAACTCCTGGATCAGGAATTCCCAACCAAGTGATTCATATGTAAGAACTGGCGAAATTCAACAATAGTTTGTCGTCTAAATTTTACAATTAAAGTATTTATTTGACGCGAATATACATATGTAAAGTTTGTCAGCAAAGTCTTTCTCGATTTGAGTTCTATGGAAGGCTGACTTTCCTTCGCCATGCAAAGTCCTCTCTTGTCCTTCACGCTGACAATCATGCAACTCGCTCAGTTTCATGGGTTTCGACGCTCGAATCCAGCGGGGCCATACAATGTTACGCACTAAGCAGTGATACCGGGCAATCGTCAGTTCTGCATTTCTAATCAGATCTTTGCGAAAGTGATGTGAATCGATTCGTCATGTTTTCTCGACCAAATTGGCTCCAAAAATGATATTATTCGGACCATAATTAAGGAAATTACGTGAAAATTTGTTTGCAGAATTGGAAGCCCGTTTCGTTAAAAATAGTCTGCTTTAAATTATTTTCTGTCAATTTAATAGGGAGAATGCCAGGAATCCATTTGTGTCACTTTCATATTGATACGATGAAAAAAAAAACAAATTCTGTTTCTATATAATCGATGACACATCGCCGAGCAACGGCGATCTCGTGCGGCTCGGGCAACAAAGGTTCTCGTCGGTTATTCGAGCATCTAAGATCGTTACGGGCTCGGTTTGGTGTACACGATACGGACTTTTCGCTATCCCCACCACTTCTGTCTCACTCTTGTCCGGCGAAGGCGAGCGCGAGATGGAAAGAGAGCGAGCGAAGGCACTGAAAGCGAGCGAGGACATTACGAGATAGACGACGCGTTGATATTTTGTCTCGCTCCGTCTTTCGGACGCCTGACACTCCGTCCTTTGTGTGCGCGACGGGCGTGCACGATGGACGCAAGCGCTTACGGTGAGCACGGGACCCGCTTCGCAAAATCTTGACGCAGGCCGGGCATAAGTCTTTTTTGCGCCCTAGGCGAACTTGTCAAATTGCGCCCTATATTATATTACATTTATTTGAGATTATTTATGACTTTACTCTGTAAAATTAGGCAACTGCTAGTGCGTAAGGTTGACAAGAGGCGCAAAATGGCCTTTTTATTGTTGGCATTGTTGAAAATAAATTTTTAAATGAAATACTACAAACTATATCACAACGGTTTTAAACTACAAGTAAAAGTTTAGAGTAAGGTCATGAAGAAGCTCAATTAAATCTTTTATAATAAATGGCGGAATTTGGCAAGCTCGGTTATGGCGCAAAAAAGACTCGTGCCGTGCCTGGCTATCTGACCGTGGCGCGCATGCGTCGAACAGTCACGATTTCATCTGAGCGCTCGCGCCCGTCGCGCACGCAAAGCGTTCCATCCCGCTCCCCCCTCGGCTAGAAAGAAGCGAGAAACTCAGCCTCGGAATTAGGGCTCCGTTCATGATACGGGCTCAACGCTGGTCCGGACCAGCGACCGGCTAACGAGACTTTACATTCAGATATATTGGCCGGTGCGTTTCGTAACGCGTATTCTCCCACCATAGGCAACGCTTGCCTATCTCGGTGCTCCTGTTTGCAACGTTTTCTGACTCGCTCTCGTTCCATCTCACTCTCGCCTTCGCAGAACAAGAGTGAGCCAGAAGTGATGGGGTTAGCGCCAAGCTTCTGGTGTGTATAGGCCAAACCGAGCTGTCAGCGTAGAAATACACACATCAGAATAGGTGTGCCTTAGCTCCGAAAAAATTCAGGAGCTTTATTGGTCTGAACATTGATTCTTTCTCGATAGCTTCATCTCGTATTGGTCATAACAGCCACACGGCTACTATGCAGAGTGCTATGGTCCTATGCAGAGATGGGCATTACTTGAATAAAAGAATATACTTCCGAATGGCCCCAGTGACTGATCGACACGAGGTTTGGGGTAGGGTGTGTGTACCCTAAATCTAAAATTCTATTTAGCTTCGGGTATTTATTAGTTTCCTTTGTTTATTCGAAGGCCTTTCATCTTGGGCTTCAAATAATTTTTCATCTTTCATTATATCTTTATCCTAAGGCCCTATTCAGATATATTGGCCGGTCAATTCGTTTTCGCGAACAGCGATCGAGGAGAAATCAGCCACCACCATCTGACGATCGTGGATTTGTCTGTTGGAGTTACGAGGCCACCCAAGGGTATGGTGGGGTAACGGGAATGCTGCTCGGCTCCGTCTGAACGTAGCCGTGTGGCTGTTATGACCAATACGAGATGAAGCTATCGAAAAAGAATCAATGTTCTGACCAATAAAGCTCCTGAAATTTTTCGGAGCTAAGGTCTAAGGCACACCTATTCTAATGCGAGTATTTCTACGCTGCAGCTCGGTTTGGCCTATACATGACAGAAGCTTGGCGCTATCCCCACCACTTCTGGCTCACTCGTGTTCTGCGATGACGAGAGAATACGCGTTACGAATAGGAGTGTGCGGATCGTCCCGCGGCTCGGATTCTCGGCCCTCGGGACGGGTCGGAAAATTTCGGGCGGGATCGGGCGGGGTCCCGATACCTTCGTATTGCTCGAGATCCAGACGGTTTCGGGATCCCGAGACTCGATTCGGGCTACAAGCATGACCGCCATGAGTGGGCAATTTGATTTCAGGTCGGCTTGGCAAAACTCGGACGCGATCGGCTCGAAAGCCACCTATTACGAGGGGACCGAGACGGAAAGAATTATGTATATCATTTATATCGATACCAGAGTGATAAGATTTTACCTTTCTGTCTCCTGTTGAATCATAGTTTGTATCTTATTATTTACTTACATATATATGTATTTTCATTGCTACCAAATAGTCTGTGAATACTGAATACGTCCATATACGTACTTAAATAAATACCATGTTCAGAACTTGGGAAGAAGACTATTTTTATATCGACAATATTGTAAAATCTGAATAAAATATACTTCATGCTTAGTACTTTATGTAAAGGGAATATATAGGGTATTATCTTTTTCCGGATAGGTTCAGATTTAAAATAGAAAACATACGAACTATAAGCATACAAAAAGGAATATTTCCTGGATGTTTCATAATAATAACAATATACAGGAGGCGAATATTTTATTATTTCAAATTAACGTGTAAGAAACATAATTTTTCTATGTTCTCAGGTAATAATTTTAATCTATTACTGGTAACGATATCGTCCGATCGCGTCCGAGTTTTGCCGAGCCGACCTGAAATCTAATTGTCCCCTCATGGCGGCTATGCTTGAAGCCCGAATCGAGTCTCGGGGTCCCGAAACTGTCGGGATCTCGAGCAATACGAAAGTATCGGGACACCGCCCGATCCCGCCCGAAAGTTGCCGGCCCGTCCCGAGCCCGAAAAATCGGGTAACCGCACACCCCTAGTTACGAAACTCACCAGCCAATAAATCTGAATACGATCTTAGAAGTTCGAATAACCGACGAGAACCTTTGTGTCCCGAGCCGCGCGAGATCGCCGTGCTCGGCGATGTGTCATCGATTATAAAGAAACAGAATTTGTTTATTTTTCATCGTATCAATATGAAAGTGCCACAAATGGATTCCTGGCATTCTCCCGATTAAATTGACCGAAAATAATTTAAATCGGATTATTTTTAAGAAAACGGGCTTTCAATTCTGCAAACAATTTTTCATGTAATTTCCTTAATTTTGGTCCGAATTATATCATTTTTGGGGCCAATTTGATCGAGAAAACATCAGGAATCGACTGACGTCACTTTCGCAAAGATCTGACTAGAAATGCAGAACTGACGATTGCCCGGTATCACTGCTTAGTGCGTAACATTGTATGGCCCCGCTGGATTCGAGCGTCGAAACCCATGAAACTGAGCGAGTTGCATGATTGTCAGCGTGAAGGACAAGAGAGGACTTTGCATGGCGAAGGAAAGTCAGCCTTCCATAGAACTCAAATCGAGAAAGACTTTGCTGACAAACTTTACATATGTATATTCGCGTCAAATAAATACTTTAATTGTAAAATTTAGACGACAAACTATTGTTGAATTTCGCCAGTTCTTACATATGAATCACTTGGTTGGGAATTCCTGATCCAGGAGTTTCATGCATTTACCTATTGAAATGTTGCTCCAAGTCATCGGGAAATTGCATTGCTTCTTCTCGTACATACATATATCTGTTCGCGAGTAGGTGTCACGAGTGACGAGGCATTGGTTTCCCAAATAAATGCACATTTATTAGAGCCCTCGGTCGACGGCGACTTGAGTCATCCAGTACTGAATATGAAAATGTTCATATTTCTCATTACACCTTGATAAGAGTGTTACCACCGATGGATTGGTGAGTTTATGTCCACGAACATGAGTCGAGACGCAAAGCAATTCGGTCTATTTTTTTTTATGAATACATGATTAGGACACACACTACGTTCACTAAAAATGGACCGAACTCCTCCATATCTGACATAATTTTCATCGAGAAACCCTAAAAACTCCATTGGTAATACTTTCCTTAACACTTATCAAACATGAACATTTTATCTGGCCCGTCGGTTTTATTGCTCTCGGCTGTCAACGGGTGGTCTACTGGGGCCCGAAGGTCCTCGCTCGCAGCGAGAAAGCAAAACGGTGGGATGGGTAGGTCTTTCCCGATAATCCGAGCCCAACCATTTGCGTGCGCAGCTTCGTGTTGCACGTCAAAAAATTCTTTTAATTACAATTGGTAATTCAGTTTGTAAGTGCAATTAAATTATGCGTCATTAAAATCATGCACAGTTCGTTAAATTTAACTAATTGACCTATTCATTTATTTTTTCATTGATTAATGTAGTGCTCTGGTGAAGAACATCGTAATACGTAGCTAATATTCTAGGCCCAAGAATCTACGATATTGTCAATGTGCAATTGAAACGCACGCCACTTCACACTATCGTTTCTTAGCATTCATACGGCGTGATTTTCTAGCTAGAGTCGTCAAAGGCGATGCTCGCCAACAATCATGTGTCTCGCTGAATTTCGTGGGCTTCGACGCTCGAAACCAGCGGGACTATACAATGTTGCACGCTAAGCAGTGACGAATCTGAAGTTCTGCAATTTCTAATCAGATCTTTGCAAACGTGACGTCAATCGATTCCGTACAATTTTATATATAATGTTTGTTCATAACTGCTTTCTGCATAGGACGTGTAATAAGTGTATTTCATGTTTTGTTTCGGTGCTTTGCTAGTAAAAAAATGTCTAACCTAACAAACTTCATTTTCTGGGGACATCCCCTCATCTATTTTCCCTTTTCACTTATAATTCCTTACTGCTAACGTAGAATATTGTAGCATAAGCACATTTCAAGTAATTAAAATTTACAATAAATTTTCTACGTTTGTAGTACCAGCCGACTTTGCGTTTAAATTTTTATAAGTACAACGCAACAGCTGAGAATTTCTTTCCTTATTCAGAATAAAATACGGAAATAGCAAACAGCTCCCTCTCGCGTTTACCGGGCAATCGGCAATCTATCGGTATTACCATTTCTGTGTAGAAAAAACCTGCTGTAATACCGACCTGCCGAATCGGGCAGGTCACGTGACGTGTCTACCCCCTTAACAGGCACTCATCGCAGTGCATTTGCGTCTAGAGTAGCCTAAGCTGCTGCTGTGGCAGACGCGCGTCAGACGCGTAGGAGAAACAGATGCACGCTACTCCATTACACCGGCACACTGCTAGGAGATCCCACCTTTATAGGGCCAATTCAAACGCTATAACAATACTGCCGCGAAAATTGCGTCACGTGTAATATATACATATATATATATGTACCGATTCGAAATCGCATTGACCCCGCATCGCTCGTCCGAATTGACCATTATTAGACGTTCTTCACCCTGAGTTAATCCTTATATTGCTCCTTGGATTGCACGTGATGACCTGGGTCCCGCGCGCACCGTTCCCCAGCGCGTATTCGCAGAATAATACAGTCATAAACCGCCACCCTGGACGAGCCGCTCACGCCGATCGAATTGCCTGTTAATTTTTGGGGAACCAGATGTTTACATTTTCTTCGTTTAGTTCTTCAAGGAGGAGGGGGCTCCCCCCTCCACCGAGGAATTTCCAAAGCTCAAGGTGCCTCCTACACCAAGGAAATACCATCAGTTGGATTTTCGTCGCCTCCTAAACACTTAGGAGCGAACATCAAGCAAACAGAGTCTTCATCGCTGAGACACCGGGTTTCGCGTCGCATCGCGTGTAGTGGTTGCGTGTATTGGACACATACGGAACATATATTACATAGTTTAGTAGTGTAGTTTAGTGATTAGTATAGTTATCTTTTATTAGTTATTAGTTAATATTTAGTGATTACCCGTGGTACCCGAGTGTCATGGAGCGACGTTTAAGAGGCAGAGGTCGCCATGATGGGGGAAACGTTCGGCAAATGCTTCGTGCCATTGACGAAGCAAACAGAGTCTATTCATTAGCCCGGGAAATTTATAGACAATGGTTGGTGGACAGTGGCCAAGAAATACGAGTCCCGTACCGACGGGAATTTCAACGCCTCGTCCACCGTTTTTCGGAGCTGAATGTAGCAGAGTTTAATGTGGGAGTCGATAATCACCCGAGACCAAGTAGACCTCGCGTACCTTGGAGAACGGAAGAACGCGTGACCGCGTCAGCGCGTGCCTTCCCCCTAATGGGCCTCCGGGGCATAGCTCGTCGCGTAGGTATTTCGCACGTTACGGTGCGACGTATCATACGCGAAGAAGGATTACGACCCTTTAAAATTCAGAGGGTCCAAGCACTCCGTCCAGGTGATTACGCTGCTCGGCGTACCTTCTGTCGTTGGATGCTGCGGAAATTACGACAGAATAACAGCTTCCTAGAAAATGTGCTTTTCACCGACGAAAGCACTTTTTCCAGCGCGACTCTACAAAACAGGCAAAACACACGAGTGTGGGCCTATGCAAATCCCCACGCAACCGTCCAACGCTTTAATCAGGGACGTTTTTCAGTAAATGTGTGGGCAGGAATTGTGGGAAATCAAATTATTGGCCGTGTTTATTTGCCCAGATTAAACGGTGCAACATATTTGCGCTTTTTGCGACGAGATTTGTTAGGCCAACTTCGCCAAGTAGTTCCACCACACAGACGCCGGTCGCTGTATTTTATGCACGATGGTGCAGCAGCACATTTCACCCTGGCAGTCAGGGATTACTTACCACGAATGTTTGGCACACGGTGGATAGCACGCGACCCTGCACCTCATTTGTGGCCACCACGTTCGCCCGATCTGAATTCCCTGGATTTTTTTAAGTGGGGAGCCTTCACGGCAGTGAAAGACAGTGTTTATAGATCGGGGAGACAAATTGAAACGCGGGAACAATTGAAGCACCGAATAGAAGAAGCGTTCCGAACAATACAAAATTCGCCGGACACTGTGGAAAAAGTTCGCCGAAACATGCGATCAAGACTGCAACAGTGTCTCGATAATGACGGTGGTCACATCGAAGCCACCGGACAGGCACGGATGCTACGCGCCATCAACAACGATGGGAGTGTCCTGTGGGTGAGAAGAAGACGCAGGAGGTGAACCATCGAGAACGTTGGTAAGTTAATAAGTTAATATCGTCTAACCTTCACAATTCAACTTAGTCAATTTTTTTCCCACCAAATGGCGCGTTTGCGACATATGGTTCCTTTTAAACTTTTCCCCCTGTGAATCATCAGAATCTATTGTTGTGCCCTATCCGTTCAACTGTCCGTAGGCAAAAGATAGGTGAAGTCCCGGCCGTAGCATAGGGAGCCATACGAAGGAGGCCAAGAAAGAGGGGGTTTTTAGTGGGTATCCCGCTAGCAGCGAAGAGTCCCACATAATCCAGGCAACCCTGCCTGGGTATGCGTAATGCATTTTCCCCCTCTATAAAAAAAAAAAAAAAATCAAAAGATAGGTAGAAATTCTAACTGGTTACAGTCAACTCCGAATTTCTGTTGGGAAAACACCACTTAATTCAGGCCTAGCCGGGTCATTGCACCTTGCACAGTCTTCTGTCCCTTTAAACGCCGTGTTGTGTCTGCGTAGAGCCCAGGAGCTACCCACCCCAGGCCACTACCCTTCAGGTAGTAAATACTGGCAAACGGTTAAGTGGTGGTGGTGGGCCCAAGCATCTGCGCGCAAATCTTTACATTCAAATCGTTGCAAAATCTTTAACAATTTTTTCCCACGAAACGGTTCGTTTGCGACATATGGCTCTTTTCAAACTTTTTCTCCTTACGCCGAACGGAATATGTTGACGTAAAAAAAAATTTAACATTGATTTTTAATATTATAAACAATTTTGCAGCAAATTTTTTTTTGCAAATCTCCACCGAGCCGGGGGTGTAGATTCACCCCTCCAAGCGGTGAACAATACTTTCTTAACACCCTGTACATGAAAGAAAAGACACCTTGTATATACCTGTCGCTGCCGTGTAACTTTACTCGAAGCACAGCTATTCCAACCTAACCTGAAACTTATTTCATTAATATCTCATCACGCCCGCAATATTTTCTATATTTAATGGCATTTTTCTCATGTAAACCGCATATAAGCTTTCGAATAAGACCAATTTCAATAAAATCGGTCCACGCATGACAGAGATATCGTAATATCGTCTCATGGATCTGTCGAAAACGGTAAGATTTTTCTTATGAATCTCCTTCTTCTTCTTCTCCAACAAAATTTTGTCGATATAATGGTCCGTTTATACAGCCACCGAGCCGAGCCTTCCGAGCCGTCCGTGCCGGGCGGAATCTCTATGCTAAAGCTTATGGAGAGCTCGGAGCCTCTGAGTCATCCAAGCACGGCCGGGCCCGGCCGTGCTCGGCGGCTCCTCGTCGCCCGCTGGGCCCGTGCTCGGTGGCCACTCGTTGAGACGACTGGAGTGCGTGCCCTATGCTCCCAACACGTAGGGTAAATCCGAGAGACGCGGTCGACCTAATATAAAATGGCTATTAAAACTAATAAAGTAAAATTATTTATGAGTGAATACAATTACAGATTCATTGATATTTAATTTGTTTACGCCAAACAAGTAAAGAACACATGAAAGAAAAAGTGAACTACGTACTGGCGGTTAGTAAGGCAAATGAATACAAAAGTGAAGAAATAAACTAAATAAACAAAAATAATAATAAAAAATAAAAATAAACAAAAATAATAAAAAAAATCATAACTCGACCATCTCACCTTTCTGCAGCGAGAGATGGTCTTCTCGTTAGCTTTCAGAGGAAGAGTTAATATGGCCAAATACTTTGGCTGCATTGGCCCTCAATATCTCTACTATCTTGTTATCCCAAACATTAAACGGAAATAAACTTAGAAGTATATTTTAAATACGATTCTGTACACCACTGGTTGAGAAAAGAGGTTAAATGTAACCTCAATTTAACTTTTATAGCCTATAAATAATAAAAAACACAGAAGGAAGCGAAATGACGCTATTCATTCAACTGTTTGGCTTCTGTAGAAGTAATTCGTCTGCACTTTAACGTGTTTTTCCGTATTGAGTCTGAAATATGGCGACTCGACCAACTCTCCGGCACGACCGCGTCTCCGGGATTTACCCTAGAGGAGTCATACCTGACAAGCGAAGGTCCCGAGGTGTAGCTTCATGACTTTATTGCCTACCTACGCCTTTTTAGCTGGTCGAAAGCGAGTGACTGATCAGTTCTGAACAAATTTTCGACCAGTGAAGACCTTTGAGTTCTGTCATTCGTAATGCCTTATTCATTTCCTATGGAGCACTTAGCTATAATGGCAATTATATTGGAAGAACCTCAAAACAGAAGAAGGCAGAGAAGGTGGAGAGTCCACCCTCTGTGGAAAAATAGAAGCCAGCAAGGAGAATATCAAATTTACAATACGCTATTTGACCATGAGGACAAATTTTACAATTACTTCAAGATGTCCAGAAATACGTTTGATGCCCTACTGGATAGAATCGAACTACTAATAAGCAGAAACGATACAAACTGGAAGCGGTCGATATCACCGAGAGAACGCTTAGCAATCTGTCTGAGGTAGGTACAGAAGTTTATTTGTTACATGTGCAGGAAATAACAGAAAATAGTAATAATAAACGTGCACAAACCGCAGAATACAAATATGCAGGGTGTCCGCGGGAACAGTAAACAGCTGGATATTTCCTAACGTATTCAGAATAGAAAGAAATGTTTATATGCAATTGCATGGTTGAAGGGAGCTAATTTACTAGCCGCGACAAATTTTTTCTTAGATTATTATTTTAAAAGATACGATGGTCAAGCTTGGTTTTTTAAATAGAACTATATATTTTTTTAGAAATCAATTGGTAGTGCGTTTCAAGACAGATTCAATAACCTGTAATGTACCCGTGTCCTCCACGAAACGTATTGATGTTGGGTAATACTTATTAATTGCTATATTGGTGGCATTTTTCTTATTGTCTAGCCTTTGGGGCTGCCACTCCTGGCATAGACTATTGGTGGGTATCTGTTTCAAGAGGCAATGTCTAGCGCGTGCCACCCGTGGCGTAAACAAGACCACCCTCGGTGCTTCCTATTCGGGCGCGTTCTCTTCCAGTCAAAAAGAGTAAATTTGCAAACGCAATATCGAAAACTATTTGAAATAATGTGTATACATTACAGGTTATTGAATTTGTCTTGAAACGCACTATCAAGTGATTTGTAAAAAAAAATATAGTTCCATTTAAAAAAATCAAACTTGACCATCGTATCTGTTTAAATAATAATGTAAGAAAAAATTTGTCTGGTCTAATAAATTTGTGCTCTCGAACCATGCAATTACCATATAAACATTTCTTTCTATCTGGAATACGTTAAGAAATATCCAGGTGAGGTTTTTTTTTTTTTTTATAGAGGGGGAAAATGCTTTACGCATACCCGTAACATTAGGCCACGGGTTATGTGGGACTCCCAATTTGGTATACCCACTAAAAACCCCCTCTAGAGGAATCCTCCTCATATGTACTCCATTCATCAAAGGTGAGGTGTACCTGCTTCCGACTGAATACGCAAAATACAAACATACAATACATATAAACATAAACATAAAATACAACAAGTACACGGTGAAATATTTACAAAATAGATACACTTTTCGGAGTAACACTTCGTCTTAATAAAAATTAATTGTCTTACAAAAAAGAACTTCCAACTATTGGGGATTGTCTGCCTCGTAGTCGTGATTTTCATCTTGTACTTCGGGGTAGTCGTGGTGTATGGGAGGAGCTGGTGAGAATCCCTGGGACGTGGAGGGACCATCATAAGCATGTGTATGAGGTGGCAACCAACTCGACAACGACTGTTGCTCCCTGGCTGATGGATTCAAACTTTCGTATTCGGATTGCTGCACGATGTTAAAAATGCGCCCCCTGGCTGCATGTTGGGCACGTGGCGATAAAGTTACCAAAATCTGTCCCATACTTTTTAAGAAGGACATCATCGGATGCTCGGGAATGTTGCGTTCGTCGTTGTTGCGTAAAATATATTCCATAAGTACGGTTGCCGGTGTTGAATCGTGCTCGCAGACGGATCTGTTCCGTTTTCTTGTCGCTGCACGTATGTGCTCTTGTGGCTCGGCCACAGCCTCCTGGCTTTGTCCGTTTCCCGCTGTTCCCAATTGCACGGGGACGACGGATGTAATTTTTTCATGTGGCTCGGCCACAGGCTCCTGAGTTCGTCGGTTACCCGCAGTTGCTGATTCCACGCGGACGATGGGTAGATTATTTTTGTCCACTATCACGGAACTTATGATACGTGGGACCTTTCGTGTGGGGATGTTTGATATTGTGTCCCTCTCGCTCATGTGGGGCAATAGAAATTCTAAAACTTTACCATATTTATATGGTTTTGGCTTTTCCGCGGCTTGCCCACTTTTTGGCTTTTTGGCCAAATTGCGGCGGAATTGGTCCCTTATATTTCCCCACCTATTCTTGCATTCCAATGCTAAAAAACAGTAATAATAATTTCAATTATACAGTAATTACAGAATAGGAAGTAGGAAGTATAATACTGTACAGAGTGTCTTATACGAAATAGTACAAGCGAATTTGTTATAAAACATCCTGTACATATATTGCGATATTATGTTAAAAACAATATTGCGCTGTGTATAAATGTTTTCCGACTTTTTTTTACTTTTCAATTAAATATGGTTTTTAATTTCTGATTTAGGTATCTTACTACAGGAGATTCGTTTAAATCAATTTCTTATAATTATCGAATTGGGCACACCACCGCATCGGTGATTGCACATGAAACGTGCAACGCGATAGTTAAAACACTAATGCAAGAAGCAATGCCTCTTCCAACCGAAGAACAATGGAAAGCAATCAGTGCAGAGTTTTTCCAACGTACCGGGTTCCCAAATTGTATAGGAGCAATAGATGGGAAACATATCCAAATACAAGCTCCAGCAAATAGTGGAAGTTTGTATTTCAATTACAAAAAAACATTTTCCACAGTGCTGCTGGCACTGGTGGACGCCCAGTATAATTTTATCGCGGTGGATGTGGGAAGTTACGGAAAAAATAGCGACGGTGGCATACTAGCTCACTCCAATTTAGGGGAGGCATTGGAAAACGGCACATTCCGTTTACCCCCCGATGAGCCTCTGCCGGGCACTTCTGTATCAGCACCGTACGTTATTGTAGGGGATGAGGCATTTCCCCTAAGAAGATATCTCATGAGGCCATTTCCGGGACCTCAATTAACCACAGACGAAAAAAGTAACTTCAACTATCGGTTGACTATAGCCAGGCGTTATGTTGAAAATGCATTTGGCATTTTGTCACAAAAATTTAGTACCACGTCGACTACATTGTGATGGCGACGTGTATCTTACACAATTTTATCCGGAAAAGAGAGGTATGCGTTGCACCCGCAACCAATAGAACACCAGCATCAAACACTGTACACCCGAGAGTGATCGCGTTAGAAGAAGGAAATGCAGCGCATCTGCAACCTTTTAAAATTAGAGATGCGTTTGCAAGTTACTTAATTACATCCTAAGTGATTTATGCGAGTGGCATTGGGTGGTGTAAATAGCTTTTTGTGCATGAAATTGTAGGGGAGATTTGAAGGTCAAGTTCATTTGTTTAAATGAAATATCATACATATTTACTCATTATATGATGGTGTTTGTTAAAAACGTGCGCAACGTTGTGTCGCATAAGGTAATTCAGTGTAATACAAGGTTATACATTAATGACATCCTATGGAGACAGGGCAACGCAAATCGTGGATCGTCGCGTAGGTAAAACCCTACGTGACCGTGCAATGTACTCTACATATGTACTACGACCTTGTACTACATGTAATGACTTTATGTGGTACACCGTTGCACTCGTCTTAACAAACACCATCATATGAATAAAGATGTATAATATTGCATTGAACAAATGAACTTGACCTTCAAATCGTCCCTACAATTTCATGCACAAACAAACTACTTACTGTATATATATGTATATATATTTAATATTAAGTTAATTAAGTATATATGTAAGTAATTCACACATACCTGGCATGTTCAAGGTTCTCCCAATTTGTTCCCACAGTGTCATTTTATATTTGTGATCAACATAGCGTGGATTCGCCATGTCAAATAAAACTGCGTGCTGCCTCACGAGCGCGATCAATTTTTCATCGAACATTGTGTTCACACTTCCGTTATATTTCACCGTTTGGTATACGTCAAGACTCGGAAGTAGACTGATTTGGTGCTCCAAGTCACCCGACCTCGTACGTTTCCATTTTCCTATGGTACTTCTAATTGGTCATTTACCTGAATGGAAATAACCAATCATGGTTGCTGATTTCGAAACCTCCCTTGTTTTACTCATTCGAAGCGCTTCTTCGAGCCGGGGGTACGACGAGCACCTTCGGAAGGTATAGCCATAAAAACGAAGATAGGATAGTCCCAAAGTCGCACGATTAACTTCAAGCCATTATTATTGCAAAACGGAGTCAGATCGAACACTTGGCCATACAACATTTTGGATCATTTATTAAACCTCTCTGCGTACCCTGTGAATATTTCTCAAAATATTGGTTACGCCTTGTATAGTTACTCTTATGTTTGTATGTATTGAATGTTTGAATTTTGTCTTTAAGTGTAATTTGTACATTTATATGTATTAGATGTGTTTGTGTACGTTTATAAATATCATTGCTTATTAATTTTTGGAAATATAACCGTCTCTCGAGAAACTTTTATTTATGTACCTGTGACAGATTACCAAGCGCTCTCTCAGTGGTATCGATTGTTTCTACTTGGGGTGAAACTATACTATTCGCCCCGCTTTTGCAGAAACATCAATAAAAGAAAAAAAAATTTTAGTAATTCTTTAATTTTTTTCCTAAACACATTAAGTGTGACAAAACTCCACGCAAAATACACATTTAAAATATATCAGCAATATTCGTCCATCATTAACGTCAATAATTTCCCGAATATATTAGTCATTTTGAAATGACTGTATCTTCGCGAAAAATGTCTTGACAGTCGCTTTCATATTGGCTAATCAAATATATAGCATTCCATTTAAAAAACTGAAGGTCACCCTCTTTTCAAGGAAAATATTGCGAACACCAAAAATTAAGATAACAAACAGTAAAAGTTTTCCTTCTTCAGTTTTTTATAAATACCTACCATATTAGAGAACACTGTATAAGAATAGCAGATATAGCCGCTTGGCCGCTGCGAGTACCGCACGGCTCAGCCAGCCGAGCCGGTCTGATTTGACGCAGCGTTACATTCAATTAATTTTCATTTGGCCAATTTTAAATCGTCCACGTTTTTTTAAAACATGTCCGTAAAGAGGAAAAACAGGGCTATATCCTCCTATTTTTCCAAATTTTTAAAAAGGTGCCTTCAACTATAAAATTGCATTCGTTAAGAACAATTGCTAAATAAATGGTCAAATATTCGTTTTTATTAAGTAAAATAATTTTTATTAGGTACTCTTATATCTCCACTATAAGCACCCAAAAGGTCATTTTTATCAGTTTGTTAGTTCAACAGTTATAATTTTTTGAAAAAAAGTAAACACTATATTTCAAAGAGCTGTAACTTCCACAATTTTTGACATTTCCAAAAATCCTTCGAGATATGTTTATATAACCCTAAAGACTACAACATATCCAAGTTGCACCAAAATCCGGAATGTTACTCCGAAAAGTGCCCGACTTCGCGTGGAATGACCAATACTGAAGGTACTGATACATGGTTTATGGTAGTTTATGAGATGTTGAATGTTAAATGAATTTTGAAGGAAAGAAGTGGCCTCCTCTCTGTGAATTCGTCGGTGGAGGAGGACTCCGCTCCTCCTTGATGAAGTAGGGTAGGAAAATGAACATCTGGTTCTAAAAAACTAGCCTGGTTCATAGGCCAGAGCATCCCGCCAGGGTCGTGGTTTATGACCGTATTGTCCCGCGAGTCGATGGCTAACAACGGTACGCGCAGGTTCGAAGTCGTCGTATGTACTTACTACCCACCGGCAGAGCAATATACGGATTAACTCAGGGCAAAGAAGGTATAAACCATTAAGGGAGGCACATTTCTGATTGCCTTTTCGAAAATCTGGCAAGCAAATATTTTACGACGAACGCATCGAAAAACAAGTAATTGCCGGTCGTAAGTGAACGGTCAACGAATTTACGCTTCACTCTGAGCCCGCTTTCGTCCTGTTATATTTTCTTTCATTATATTAATATCCCGTTAGTTGTACCGAGGCTTTAGAGTTAATTGATTTGAAAATATTGTATTATCAATGCTGCGTTTCATCGGGATGCTCTGGCCGATGAACCAGGCTAGTTTTTTAGAACCAGATGTTCATTTTCCTACCCTACTTCATCAAGGAGGAGCGGAGTCCTCCTCCACCGACGAATTCACAGAGAGGAGGCCACTTCTTTCCTTCAAAATTCATTTAACATTCAACATCTCATAAACTACCATAAACCATGTATCAGTACCTTCAGTATTGGTCATTCCACGCGAAGTCGGGCACTTTTCGGAGTAACATTCCGGATTTTGGTGCAACTTGGATATGTTGTAGTCTTTAGGGTTATATAAACATATCTCGAAGGATTTTTGGAAATGTCAAAAATTGTGGATGTTACAGCTCTTTGAAATATAGTGTTTACTTTTTTTCAAAAAATTATAACTGTTGAACTAACAAACTGATAAAAATGACCTTTTGGGTGCTTATAGTGGAGATATAAGAGTACCTAATAAAAATTATTTTACTTAATAAAAACGAATATTTGACCATTTATTTAGCAATTGTTCTTAACGAATGCAATTTTATAGTTGAAGGCACCTTTTTAAAAATTTGGAAAAATAGGAGGATATAGCCCTGTTTTTCCTCTTTACGGACATGTTTTAAAAAAACGTGGACGATTTAAAATTGGCCAAATGAAAATTAATTGAATGTAACGCTGCGTCAAATCAGACCGGCTCGGCTGGCTGAGCCGTGCGGTACTCGCAGCGGCCAAGCGGCTATATCTGCTATTCTTATACAGTGTTCTCTAATATGGTAGGTATTTATAAAAAACTGAAGAAGGAAAACTTTTACTGTTTGTTATCTTAATTTTTGGTGTTCGCAATATTTTCCTTGAAAAGAGGGTGACCTTCAGTTTTTTAAATGGAATGCTATATATTTGATTAGCCAATATGAAAGCGACTGTCAAGACATTTTTCGCGAAGATACAGTCATTTCAAAATGACTAATATATTCGGGAAATTATTGACGTTAATGATGGACGAATATTGCTGATATATTTTAAATGTGTATTTTGCGTGGAGTTTTGTCACACTTAATGTGTTTAGGAAAAAAATTAAAGAATTACTAAAATTTTTTTTTCTTTTATTGATGTTTCTGCAAAAGCGGGGCGAATAGTATAGTTTCACCCCAAGTAGAAACAATCGATACCACTGAGAGAGCGCTTGGTAATCTGTCACAGGTACATAAATAAAAGTTTCTCGAGAGACGGTTATATTTCCAAAAATTAATAAGCAATGATATTTATAAACGTACACAAACACATCTAATACATATAAATGTACAAATTACACTTAAAGACAAAATTCAAACATTCAATACATACAAACATAAGAGTAACTATACAAGGCGTAACCAATATTTTGAGAAATATTCACAGGGTACGCAGAGAGGTTTAATAAATGATCCAAAATGTTGTATGGCCAAGTGTTCGATCTGACTCCGTTTTGCAATAATAATGGCTTGAAGTTAATCGTGCGACTTTGGGACTATCCTATCTTCGTTTTTATGGCTATACCTTCCGAAGGTGCTCGTCGTACCCCCGGCTCGAAGAAGCGCTTCGAATGAGTAAAACAAGGGAGGTTTCGAAATCAGCAACCATGATTGGTTATTTCCATTCAGGTAAATGACCAATTAGAAGTACCATAGGAAAATGGAAACGTACGAGGTCGGGTGACTTGGAGCACCAAGTCAGTCTACTTCCGAGTCTTGACGTATACCAAACGGTGAAATATAACGGAAGTGTGAACACAATGTTCGATGAAAAATTGATCGCGCTCGTGAGGCAGCACGCAGTTTTATTTGACATGGCGAATCCACGCTATGTTGATCACAAATATAAAATGACACTGTGGGAACAAATTGGGAGAACCTTGAACATGCCAGGTATGTGTGAATTACTTACATATATACTTAATTAACTTAATATTAAATATATATACATATATATACAGTAAGTAGTTTGTTTGTGCATGAAATTGTAGGGACGATTTGAAGGTCAAGTTCATTTGTTCAATGCAATATTATACATCTTTATTCATATGATGGTGTTTGTTAAGACGAGTGCAACGGTGTACCACATAAAGTCATTACATGTAGTACAAGGTCGTAGTACATATGTAGAGTACATTGCACGGTCACGTAGGGTTTTACCTACGCGACGATCCACGATTTGCGTTGCCCTGTCTCCATAGGATGTCATTAATGTATAACCTTGTACTACACTGAATTACCTTATGCGACACAACGTTGCGCACGTTTTTAACAAACACCATCATATTATGAGTAAATATGTATGATATTTCATTTAAACAAATGAACTTGACCTTCAAATCTCCCCTACAATTTCATGCACAAAAAGCTATTTACACCACCCAATGCCACTCGCATAAATCACTTAGGATGTAATTAAGTAACTTGCAAACGCATCTCTAATTTTAAAAGGTTGCAGATGCGCTGCATTTCCTTCTTCTAACGCGATCACTCTCGGGTGTACAGTGTTTGATGCTGGTGTTCTATTGGTTGCGGGTGCAACGCATACCTCTCTTTTCCGGATAAAATTGTGTAAGATACACGTCGCCATCACAATGTAGTCGACGTGGTCGGGGGTTGCTTGAATTCGTCTATTGTATATTCTAAATTTTTGTGACAAAATGCCAAATGCATTTTCAACATAACGCCTGGCTATAGTCAACCGATAGTTGAAGTTACTTTTTTCGTCTGTGGTTAATTGAGGTCCCGGAAATGGCCTCATGAGATATCTTCTTAGGGGAAATGCCTCATCCCCTACAATAACGTACGGTGCTGATACAGAAGTGCCCGGCAGAGGCTCATCGGGGGGTAAACGGAATGTGCCGTTTTCCAATGCCTCCCCTAAATTGGAGTGAGCTAGTATGCCACCGTCGCTATTTTTTCCGTAACTTCCCACATCCACCGCGATAAAATTATACTGGGCGTCCACCAGTGCCAGCAGCACTGTGGAAAATGTTTTTTTGTAATTGAAATACAAACTTCCACTATTTGCTGGAGCTTGTATTTGGATATGTTTCCCATCTATTGCTCCTATACAATTTGGGAACCCGGTACGTTGGAAAAACTCTGCACTGATTGCTTTCCATTGTTCTTCGGTTGGAAGAGGCATTGCTTCTTGCATTAGTGTTTTAACTATCGCGTTGCACGTTTCATGTGCAATCACCGATGCGGTGGTGTGCCCAATTCGATAATTATAAGAAATTGATTTAAACGAATCTCCTGTAGTAAGATACCTAAATCAGAAATTAAAAACCATATTTAATTGAAAAGTAAAAAAAAGTCGGAAAACATTTATACACAGCGCAATATTGTTTTTAACATAATATCGCAATATATGTACAGGATGTTTTATAACAAATTCGCTTGTACTATTTCGTATAAGACACTCTGTACAGTATTATACTTCCTACTTCCTATTCTGTAATTACTGTATAATTGAAATTATTATTACTGTTTTTTAGCATTGGAATGCAAGAATAGGTGGGGAAATATAAGGGACCAATTCCGCCGCAATTTGGCCAAAAAGCCAAAAAGTGGGCAAGCCGCGGAAAAGCCAAAACCATATAAATATGGTAAAGTTTTAGAATTTCTATTGCCCCACATGAGCGAGAGGGACACAATATCAAACATCCCCACACGAAAGGTCCCACGTATCATAAGTTCCGTGATAGTGGACAAAAATAATCTACCCATCGTCCGCGTGGAATCAGCAACTGCGGGTAACCGACGAACTCAGGAGCCTGTGGCCGAGCCACATGAAAAAATTACATCCGTCGTCCCCGTGCAATTGGGAACAGCGGGAAACGGACAAAGCCAGGAGGCTGTGGCCGAGCCACAAGAGCACATACGTGCAGCGACAAGAAAACGGAACAGATCCGTCTGCGAGCACGATTCAACACCGGCAACCGTACTTATGGAATATATTTTACGCAACAACGACGAACGCAACATTCCCGAGCATCCGATGATGTCCTTCTTAAAAAGTATGGGACAGATTTTGGTAACTTTATCGCCACGTGCCCAACATGCAGCCAGGGGGCGCATTTTTAACATCGTGCAGCAATCCGAATACGAAAGTTTGAATCCATCAGCCAGGGAGCAACAGTCGTTGTCGAGTTGGTTGCCACCTCATACACATGCTTATGATGGTCCCTCCACGTCCCAGGGATTCTCACCAGCTCCTCCCATACACCACGACTACCCCGAAGTACAAGATGAAAATCACGACTACGAGGCAGACAATCCCCAATAGTTGGAAGTTCTTTTTTGTAAGACAATTAATTTTTATTAAGACGAAGTGTTACTCCGAAAAGTGTATCTATTTTGTAAATATTTCACCGTGTACTTGTTGTATTTTATGTTTATGTTTATATGTATTGTATGTTTGTATTTTGCGTATTCAGTCGGAAGCAGGTACACCTCACCTTTGATGAATGGAGTACATATGAGGAGGATTCCTCTAGAGGGGGTTTTTAGTGGGTATACCAAATTGGGAGTCCCACATAACCCGTGGCCTAATGTTACGGGTATGCGTAAAGCATTTTCCCCCTCTATAAAAAAAAAAAAAAACCTCACCTGGATATTTCTTAACGTATTCCAGATAGAAAGAAATGTTTATATGGTAATTGCATGGTTCGAGAGCACAAATTTATTAGACCAGACAAATTTTTTCTTACATTATTATTTAAACAGATACGATGGTCAAGTTTGATTTTTTTAAATGGAACTATATTTTTTTTTACAAATCACTTGATAGTGCGTTTCAAGACAAATTCAATAACCTGTAATGTATACACATTATTTCAAATAGTTTTCGATATTGCGTTTGCAAATTTACTCTTTTTGACTGGAAGAGAACGCGCCCGAATAGGAAGCACCGAGGGTGGTCTTGTTTACGCCACGGGTGGCACGCGCTAGACATTGCCTCTTGAAACAGATACCCACCAATAGTCTATGCCAGGAGTGGCAGCCCCAAAGGCTAGACAATAAGAAAAATGCCACCAATATAGCAATTAATAAGTATTACCCAACATCAATACGTTTCGTGGAGGACACGGGTACATTACAGGTTATTGAATCTGTCTTGAAACGCACTACCAATTGATTTCTAAAAAAATATATAGTTCTATTTAAAAAACCAAGCTTGACCATCGTATCTTTTAAAATAATAATCTAAGAAAAAATTTGTCGCGGCTAGTAAATTAGCTCCCTTCAACCATGCAATTGCATATAAACATTTCTTTCTATTCTGAATACGTTAGGAAATATCCAGCTGTTTACTGTTCCCGCGGACACCCTGCATATTTGTATTCTGCGGTTTGTGCACGTTTATTATTACTATTTTCTGTTATTTCCTGCACATGTAACAAATAAACTTCTGTACCTACCTCAGACAGATTGCTAAGCGTTCTCTCGGTGATATCGACCGCTTCCAGTTTGTATCGTTTCTGCTTATTAGTAGTTCGATTCTATCCAGTAGGGCATCAAACGTATTTCTGGACATCTTGAAGTAATTGTAAAATTTGTCCTCATGGTCAAATAGCGTATTGTAAATTTGATATTCTCCTTGCTGGCTTCTATTTTTCCACAGAGGGTGGACTCTCCACCTTCTCTGCCTTCTTCTGTTTTGAGGTTCTTCCAATATAATTGCCATTATAGCTAAGTGCTCCATAGGAAATGAATAAGGCATTACGAATGACAGAACTCAAAGGTCTTCACTGGTCGAAAATTTGTTCAGAACTGATCAGTCACTCGCTTTCGACCAGCTAAAAAGGCGTAGGTAGGCAATAAAGTCATGAAGCTACACCTCGGGACCTTCGCTTGTCAGGTATGACTCCTCTAGGGTAAATCCCGGAGACGCGGTCGTGCCGGAGAGTTGGTCGAGTCGCCATATTTCAGACTCAATACGGAAAAACACGTTAAAGTGCAGACGAATTACTTCTACAGAAGCCAAACAGTTGAATGAATAGCGTCATTTCGCTTCCTTCTGTGTTTTTTATTATTTATAGGCTATAAAAGTTAAATTGAGGTTACATTTAACCTCTTTTCTCAACCAGTGGTGTACAGAATCGTATTTAAAATATACTTCTAAGTTTATTTCCGTTTAATGTTTGGGATAACAAGATAGTAGAGATATTGAGGGCCAATGCAGCCAAAGTATTTGGCCATATTAACTCTTCCTCTGAAAGCTAACGAGAAGACCATCTCTCGCTGCAGAAAGGTGAGATGGTCGAGTTATGATTTTTTTTATTATTTTTGTTTATTTTTATTTTTTATTATTATTTTTGTTTATTTAGTTTATTTCTTCACTTTTGTATTCATTTGCCTTACTAACCGCCAGTACGTAGTTCACTTTTTCTTTCATGTGTTCTTTACTTGTTTGGCGTAAACAAATTAAATATCAATGAATCTGTAATTGTATTCACTCATAAATAATTTTACTTTATTAGTTTTAATAGCCATTTTATATTAGGTCGACCGCGTCTCTCGGATTTACCCTACGTGTTGGGAGCATAGGGCACGCACTCCAGTCGTCTCAACGAGTGGCCACCGAGCACGGGCCCAGCGGGCGACGAGGAGCCGCCGAGCACGGCCGGGCCCGGCCGTGCTTGGATGACTCAGAGGCTCCGAGCTCTCCATAAGCTTTAGCATAGAGATTCCGCCCGGCACGGACGGCTCGGAAGGCTCGGCTCGGTGGCTGTATAAACGGACCTTAATACGTATACGCGTTACACGCACACCTTCAGTCAAAAAGAAACTAACACATGTTTCGTTTTTCGTTCGTCAACTCTCGGGATTATTCGGCAGGGATCGTCGTCCGCCATTGTACATACCTATTTTTTAAATATACCATTGAACTTTATATAACCTATCAATCTTAACCTTCCAAGTTTCAAATAATGTAAGTGGTCCAAATTTGAAATGTCAGGAGTTTTTACACTAAATAGGAGACTGAATTATTGTCTCAATTAACAAGGTAAGTCGCTAAATTTATTTAATAGATTTCTTATGTAGAGTCACAGACTTGGAAGTTGTCCGGAGAAGGTTCGACAGAGAAGCATCTTCTTTCGCATAAGTTTCTAGATATTTGTACCATGCATGTACAAAATAAATAATATATTGTAGTAAAAAATTGTATTGAATTTAAATTGCCAGATATTTGTATTTGTATATCAGCAATTTAGAGTTTTTATGTAAAGCTTATTATATTATAGAAATGAAGGGGACGCACAGGACTTCGATAAAAATGAAGGGGACGCACAGGCTTGGATAGTAGAATTGAAGGGGACGCACAGGCTTGGATGGATAAAAATGAAGGGGATGCACAGGCTTGGAGGTTGTCCAGAGAAGATTAGATAGATAGACAGAGCATCTTGTTTCGCACAAGTTTCTGGAAATTTGTCAAATTAGGTAAATCTACAAAAATTGTCAAAAGACATAGCATTAAGAATTATTAAGAAAATAGATTATGGTGAATTGCTTGCAATGTAGAGCAAGTCACATTAGTGAAGAAAGTAATACTTTAATATAAAATCCACAGTAGTTGCCATGTATTCATTAATTCATTAATTTTTTAGGTTCCCATTAACAATATTTCAATTCACCAATAATAAACATACTAAACTAATTTTATTCCAAAACCAATCAATTGTGTGTTGAAAATATTGGATCTCTTTGTTCATGTTCGCTGAATTATTACCATTAGCATTTATTTAAATTTCCTGCAACAAGACTTTCTGCCATACACTCTCACCTCCTTCTGACACATTTTGTAGTCTCTACACTTACTATAGCAAAATGCCACTCTATTTCTATATAAGTTCTACGTTAAGCTGTAACTAAAATAACTAAAATGTGGATTTTATATATTTTATATATAGTGATCTACGTCAGAGAAAAAAATTTATTGAAACATAGTATTATTATTATTATTATATTAATTAAACGATTTTATTCATCTTCGATCCTCTGTTTCCTTCTTGTATGCTTGCTTTATATCTGAAAATTCAAATTTAAACCAGTTCCACCAATCCAATTGTCTTGAAGCTTTGCAGGCGTGCGTAGTTTAGATGACAATATATAGTATACAATATATTTAAAAAAAAATAACCCCGAGAGGATGAAAAAATTATCCAGTCATCAATTAATAATAATATAATAATAATTTATAATATTGAAAACTATCTGAAATCATTCCCTATGCAAATTATCTTTGTAAAAAGAAGTGAGATCTCCATAAAAAACTTCATAAAAGTTAAAAAATTACGCCAAGTACATGAATTATCTTTGTAAAAAGAAGTGAGATCCCCATAAAAAACTTTAAAAAAGTAAAAAACAACGCCAAGTACATGAAAAAGTCGAGGACGAAAAAAAGTATTATCAAATAAATATCTGTTTGGGAATGCATTCATTCCCAAAGTCGCCACTCTCACTCTCGGCGCAGCACCTCACGGACTCAGCTCAGAATCACAGATCGACTGTCGATCCGCCAATCAAAGACGCTGAACGACGGTCGATCACCAATCATCGACGCTCCTCAACCGACAATCATCCAATCAGCTCATCGTTCGAAACGGTTTCGGTCGGTTGTAGAATACGCGTAGCAAATCACATTTCACCACATCTATTGCTCAACCAATCAGATTTCCCCACGTCTGTCGATCTTCGAGAAGGTTCGAGACGACACCGGTAACGGAAATGATCATCCATCGCTTAATCAATCTTGTTCATGTAGCGTGATAGAAAAGACGTGTCGCGTGCGATATAGTGTTTTCATAATCAACTCGTGAATTCTCAATCTATCTCTGCTCAATGTAATCGCTCAACGAGAGTCTCAATCTACACCGTGCTCAGCTCAATACGCCCTCTATATTCACTGTGCTCAGCTCAACTCACTGTAACGTTTATCAAGTGTGTTTCAACAAACCCTCTTGTTCACGCAGCGTGTAAGAAAGGACGCGTCGTTACGAAACGTGCTCATTCTCAACTCGTGAATTCTCATCGCAAGTGAATTGCATTAGTTGTTACAATTTCCTTCGATCTGCTCATTCGACTCATTCTCATCCAATTATTTAGTTCAATTGCGTTACTATGTACAAGTTCGTGTGTGAAGTGTTCGCTAAGAACCGCGTTCACGTGTGCTCACCACGTGCTCACAGGCTCATTGTACTCAACGAGTATTAAAGTTAGAAAAGGAGGCTCAAGGCTCATTGTTTAATGCTCAAGGCTCATTGTTTTAATAAACTCGACGCTACTCATTTTAAGTGCTGTGTTGTGTGCACCTTTTCACCGTCGTTCCTAACCTCACTCGCATCCAGCGTGCTCAACCTAGTAAATTCTCAAACAATATCAAATAAATCACAAAAAAAGAAAATAACCCTGATAACAAAATCGGGCGGCAGGATCTGCCGGCAGCTGCGGCGCAGCCTACGTCCGCATTCGACTACGGTTCTACCGGCAGACCCTGCCAAGCAGAGTCTGCCGGTAGATCGACGGCAGATTCGCGGCAGGTCCTGCTGTCCGCCTGACACATCCAACAGTGCCATCTGAAGGCCACAATTGCTAACCAATTCTGTACGCGTGACATCACATGGACCTACGCACCAACACAAATGTACCGTTTTGCTGTAGGTGTATCCCTACTCCCACATAACTAGCAAGCAGATTCTGCATGTATTAAATAATGAATTCTATTTATTTAAAAAAGTATTTATTCTTTAATTATATGTGATTACAATTGTTACAAAATAATATAAGTATTGCATATAAATACAAAGAGGAACTGGGACTTCCGTTTCCGGTCGCGTGTGTGACAGGTGCGTGTGCAAGCAAGCGGTTGAGTGAGGTGAAGGAAAAGTGTGTCAGGTGGTGAAGGAGGGTTGGAGAGTGTGGGTGAAAAGTAGTGGAGTTGTGAGGAAGGGGCGAGGGATAAAGGGAGAGAGCAGATAACAGGGGGTGATAGGGATAAAGGAGGTTGTAGGGTGGTTAGATGTTAGGTGCTGGCGGTAGACGGAAAAAGGCGGGAAGGAGCGTGGAGAGTACTGGTAGTGGAGAGTGAGCAGTGGTGCCGGCGTGCGGAAGAGGAACGAGGCAGGGAGAAGAGAGTACAGGCGGGAAGTTTGAACGGGTGAAAAGGCGAAAAGGTAGAAGGATAAAGGATAAAAGGGTAATAGGATAGGGAGGAGTTGAGAGGAAAGGAAAAGGTCAAAGTGCGGAGGAAGGGAAGAGGAAGAGATGGAGGGGGGAAAGGGAAAGGTTACGAGTGAAGAAAGGAAAAGAAAAGATAGTGCAAGTAGTGTGGGCAGCAGCGTGGGGAGTATGGACAGCCTCTGGGGAAAAAAGCGAGAGAGAGAGGAGGAGGCGGGGGAGGAGATGAGGGATGGGACGACAGGGTTTAAGAGGAGCGGGAAGACAAGGAGGTCGCCGGAGAAAGGGGAGAAGGGGGGTGAGAAGGAGATGGAGGAGGGAGGTGGAGGTCTAGTGGGGATTATGAGGGAAATGATGTTGGAGATGAGGAGGATGAGGGAGGAAATGAAGAGGGACAGGGAGGAGAGAAAACAGCTGAAGGAGGAAATGAAGAAGGAGAGCGAGGAAAGAAGAAGGATGGAGGAAGAGTGGAGGGTGGAGAGAAAGAGGTGGGAGGAGGAAATGAGGGAGGAGAGGGGGAGGAGAGAAGGGTTGATGGAAAAGTTGGGGAAGTTGGAGGAAAGGGTGAGAAGGATGGAGGAGGTGATGGAGAAGGTAGGGTGATGGGAAAAGGAGAGAATGGGGAACGAAGGGAAGGGGGGGGGCGGAAGGATGGAGAAGAGGAGGAATGGAGTCTGAGATTGAGAAGGATAGAGGTGTGGCAGGATAAAAAGGAGAGAGAGAGGAAAAGAAGTAATGTGGTGGTAAGGGGGTTGGGGGAGAGGGCAAGGACGCAACGGAGGAAGTGGGGAAACTATGGGAAAAAATGGGGCTGGGGGGGGGGGATAAAGGAGGTAGTGAGACTGGCAAGAACGGGGAAGGAGGGGGGTGGAATGGTGCTGGTCAGACTGGAGGGGAGAGAGGAAAAGAGGAAAGTAATGGAGGCAAAAAGTAAGTTAAGAGGAAGAGAGGGTGGAGGATGACCTCACGGAGGAGGAAAGGAGAGCGAAGTGGAAGATAGAAAGAGAGGCGCAAAGGGAGAGAGAGAGAGGACGAAGGGTGCAGGTGGGATACATGAAGATCTGGGTGGAAGGAAAGGTAAAAAGGTGGGACGAGATAAGGGAGAAATGGTGTGAGGAGCAGGGAAACGAATGAAGCGGGTAGGGGGAAAGGGTGTGGGAGAGAAAGGGGGGAATAGAAAGGAAGGGGGGAGTTGGAGGGAGGCTTTTTGGAACGTGGCAGGAATGAGGAGGAAGGATGATGAGTTCTGGAGGGGACTAATGGAGTGGGACGTCATGGTGCTATGTGAGACTTGGGTGGAGGAGAAAGAGTGGGAGTATGTGGAAAGGAGGCTGCCTAGGGGGTTCGTGTGGGAGAAGCAATGGGCTAAGAGAGAAAGCAAGAAGGGGAGAGCGATGGGGGGAATGATAATGGGGGTTAGAAAGGGGTTGGAAGTGGGTGAAGGGGGGAGGAGGGAGGGAAGGGATTATGGCGAAGAAAGTGAAGCTTGGGGGGGGGGCGGGTGGAAAATAGTTGGGGTGTATGTGAAGGGGGATTTGAAAGAGAAGCTGGAGGAGCTGGAAGAGTGGATGGAAGAGAAGGAGGGGGGGGGGGGGGGGTAAGAGTGGTAATAGGAGGAGATTTTAACGCGCGTACGGGGGAGGAAGGGGGAGAGGTATGGGAGGGCGGGGAGGCGGAGGGGAGTAGGAGGGGAGTAGGAGATCCAAAGATAAGGTGGTGAATGGGAAAGGGAGGAGGCTGTGCAGATGCTTAGAGGAAAGAGGATGGGGAATACTGAATGGGAATACAGAGGGGGACGAGGAGGGGGCGTAGACGTTCACAGGGGGGTGGGGTAATACAGTGATAGATTATGTGATAGGGAACGAGGAAACACGAGAGAAGGTGGAAAAGATGGAGGTAGGGGAAAGGATTGAATCTGATCACCACCCGGTGGTGGTGTGGCTGAGAGGGGAGGGGAGGAAGGTGGAGGCAGGGGGAAACAAGGAGGAGAATGGGGAGGGGGCAGAGGAAACTGGACGGAGGAGGGAAGGATGGAGTTTATAAGGAAGTTTGGTAAAAGAGGTGAGGGAGGGAGGAGAGTGGAGGAGGAATGATGTGAGCTGCGGGATAGGATAAAGGGCGCTATAAGTAAGATGGGGAAAAGGGGGGAGAAAGAAAACAAAGGGGGGTGGTGGGATGGGGAATGTAGGGAGGAAAAGAGGAAGGTGAGGAGAGAGCTGAGGAAGTGGAGGAGGGAAGGAGGGGAGGGGAGAGAATACAAGGAGAGAAAGAGGGAGTATGGGAGGTTATGTGAGGAAAAAAGAAAGAAGGGGTGGAGAGGTGGATGAAGGAGGTGGAAAGTGTAAGAACGGAGGGACAAGTGTGGAAGGTGGTAAATAAGGGGAGGAAAAGGAGGGGCAGGTTGAACGAAGGGATAGCAATGGGGGAATGGGACGGTTACTTCAGGAGGCTGCTAGGGGGTGTGGAATGGAGAGTGAGAAAGGGTGGAGAGATGAGGAGGAGAGAGGACGGGGAGGCAGAGATAGGAAAAGAAGAGATATGAAGGGTCATAAGGAACTTAAAGGATGGGAAGGCGGGAGGGGGAGATAGGATCCCAAATGAGGTGTGGAAGTATGGAGGCGCGGAAGTGGAAGAGTGGATATTGGGGATCTGTAATAGGGTGTGGAGGGGAGAAGGGTGGCCGGAAGGATGGAAAGAGGGGGTGGTGGTCCCGGTACGGAAAAAGGGAGGAGGGGGAAGGTGGACGAGTATAGGGGGATAACCCTAACACAGACGGCGTACAAGGTGTATGCGTCTGTGTCAGCGGAGAGGCTGAGGGTGGAGGTGGAGGAGAGAGGACTGTTGCCACCGAGTCAAACGGGGTTTAGGAGGGGGGTGGGGTGTATTGATAACATTTATGTATTGAATTACTTGATAATTAGGCAGTTGGGGAGAAAGGGGAAAAATATGGTGGTAGTATTTATTGATATGAAGGCCGCGTTTGACTCGGTGGACAGGGAGGTGTTAGTCAAGGCAATGAGGGGGAGGGGGGTGCGGGAAGAACTGGTGGTAAGATGTGAGGAGGTGTTGCAGGAGACAATATGTAGGGTGCGGGTGGGGGATGAGGAGGGGGAGAGGTTCTGGACAGCGAGAGGAGTGAGGCAGGGATGCCCGCTGAGTCCGAGCCTCTTCACCCTTCTGTTGGCAGATATGGACGAGGAGTTGGAAAAAGGAGGGTGGGGAGGGGTGAAGTTAGGGGGGAAATGAGTATACACGTTAGCGTATGCTGACGATGTGGCGGTGCTAGCCGAGGACGAAGAAGCGATGCAGAAGGGAAGAAGAAGGGAATGCTGGGGAAGTTGGAGAGATATGTATACGGGAAGGGGCTGCAGGTGAACATAGGGAAAACGAAGGTTATGAGGTGTAGGAGGGGGGGGGGAGGGAGATGGAAGAGTGTGAAGTGGAGATGGAAGGGCAAGGAGTTGGAGGAGGTTAGGAGTTTTAGGTATTTGGGCTACACGGTGATGGGGAATGGGGGACAAGTGGGGCATGTGTTGGAGAGGGTGAGGAAGGGAGCGGCGGTAATGGGCAAGGTTTGGGGGATTGGGAAGAGGTTATTTGGAAAGGACTGGGAAAGAAGAATATGGTTGTTTGACAGATTGGTGTGGCCGGTGGTGGGATACGGGGCGGAGGTATGGGGGTGGAAGGAAAGGGAGAATGTGCAAAGGCTTCAGGAAAGCTTTTTGAGATGGGTGATGGGAGTGGATAGGTGTACGCCGGGGTACTTGGTGAGGGAGGAGGTACAAAGGGAGATGATGAAGGGAAGGGCAGGGTTGAGGGCCTGGGCGTATGAGAGAAAGTTGGAGGAGGGGCAGGGTGGGGAGCTGGCGAGGAAGTGCTGGGAGAAGGTGAAGGGGAGAATAAGGAGGGGAAAGGGGCTGGAGGGGTGGGAAGAAGAAAGGAAGGAGTTTTTCGAGAAAAGGGGGTGGAAGCTGGAAGAGATAGAAAGGATGAGGGAATCTGGGGGACTAAGAGGAGAGGAGTTGGTGACTAGGGAAAGGAAAATGCAGCAGGAGGAGAGGTGGGAAAGAATAGGGGGCTCAGGGTACAATAAGTGGTACGGAAGGGTGAAGGGGGAAGGGTTGTCTGGCTACCTAAAGAAGGGGTGGGGGGAAAGTAGGTGGAGAAGGGTGGCCAGGTTTAGATTGGGTAACGAGATGAGGAGGGGTAGGTACTGGGAGGATAGAGAGAAGAGGAGGTGTAGGGTATGTGGAAGGGGGGAAGAGACGTGGGAACACGTGTGGGAGGAGTGCATGGGGTGGGGGGAAGAGAGGGGGTGGCAGGAGATGGTGGGAGAGGTGGTTGGTGACGAAGGGGAGGGGGAGGAATGGATGAGCAGGTTAGAGGAAAGAAGACAGTTGTGTGGTGGAGTGGAGGTGTGAGAAAAGGAATGGAATGGAAGGGGTGACGAGTGGAAGCGGAGGTCCGGGGGCGGATAGGTGATAGGTGTGCGGAGGGGCGAGGAGGAGGGGAAAGGAGAGCGAGCGAGCGAGCGTGCGGGCGGAGCGGAGCCGCAATATGTATATAGTGTATATATTGTAATTTTAAGGAATTAGGTGTAAGTTAGGTTAAGTTAAAAACAAGATAAGATATGTTAAGTTAGGTTAAGGGATGTAGGGGAGGAAAATGTGCAAAGTGTGGGAGCGAGATTTAAGGAGATTGTAACCCCTAGGGGAACAATAAAGAGGATATATATACAAAGAGGAACTTTCAATATTTACATTAACAAATCAATATACAGTCTGCCCCGTCTCTCTCTCTCTCTCTCTCTCTCTCTCTCTCTCTCTCTCTCTCTCTCTCTCTCTCTCTCTCTCCCTCTCCCTCTCCCTCTCCCTCTCCCTCTCCCTCTCCCTCTCCCTCTCCCTCTCCCTCTCCCTCTCCCTCTCCCTCTCCCTCTCCCTCTCCCTCTCCCTCTCCCTCTCCCTCTCCCTCTCCCTCTCTCTCTCTCTCATTATTATTAATATGTACAGTATTACTGCTACTTACACCACCACCACCACCACCACTACTACAAGTACTATTATTGTTATAATAGTACTTGTAATATTTCCACTGTAGCTAATACAAAATATGACAACAAAATAGTAATGGTACTATAATACTATTACTATTCAGTTGTTTCGTCATCGATACCATGGTTGAGGTTTCTTTCAATATCCGCCGCTTTTTCATTTGTACTAATGCAGGAATGTCAGGAACTATGTTCTCACAAGTGGATAAAACGAGGTATTTTTTCAAATTTGAATCGGTTAATCTACTTCTGTGAGCTGACTTCACTCTTTTCATAGCAGAAAAGAGCTGCTCACACACATACGTTCAGGCAAAAATGGATTTGTCGCGGCAAGCTGGTGGAGTTTAGGAAATCTCGTCCGTGGTAGATGTTTGTAGAATTCTAAAACATTTTCGTACTGTCCATATTTCAACCTGAGTAATCTATTATTTTGCAAATCTAATATTTCTAATTGTAAATGCACTGCAGCCAAATGCGCGTCACATTGAAATGGAGCTACTATAATACTTAACTCTTTATCTATTTTCATGACACCTTGAAAACGCGAAGAAAATTTATCATGCAGAGTTTGTAATATATCGGCGTATTTATTGAAATTGAAATTATTTCCTACGGAGACTAATTCTAATTTTGGAAAATGAAATGTGACTTGAGTCCGTAGGTGGCCCATGAATAAATGCAATTGTGCTTTAAATAATTTAATGTTATCAAAAAGTTCTATAATTGTTCTGTCTCTACCTTGTAACGATACATTGAGGTTACTCAAGTGGTCGACAATGTCGGATAAGAAAGCAAGGTCCCTTATCCAGGCATTATCCTCAAGTTGAGGAACTGGACGTCCCGCACAATTCATAAATATATCAATGTCCTCACGAAGGTGAAAAAATCTATCCAAAACTTTTCCGCGGCTGAGCCAACGAACTTCTGTATGATACGGCAGTTCGCCATACTCAGCGTCCAGTTCCTCCAAAAATGTTTTGAATTGTCTACGTTTATTTCCATTATGTCTAATAAAATTAGTAGTTTGGACAACAACTGTCATTACATCGCTTATTTCGACGCTTTTAGCACATAAATGCTCCTGGTGAATTAAGCAATGTATAACAATTATTTCCCGAGGAATTACTAAATTTTTTACCTTCCATTGAATGCGGCCTACTAATCCGATGAATCTATCAGCCATAGCGGGGGCTCCGTCAGTTGTTACTGACACAAGCTTATCCCACTGCAAATTAACGCGTTCTAAAACCTCTTCTACGCATGAGAAAATATCCTCGCCTGTCGTATCTTCTTTCAATGGAAGGAAATCTAGCAATTCTTCGGAAACTACTAAATTTTCATGTACTCCGCGGATAAAAATGGCAAGTTGTGGCGTACCAGAGATGTCCGTGCTTTCATCCAGAGCTGAAGAATACGAAACAAAATTACTTGTGACGTTTCTTAATCGGTCCGCCACATTGTTTGCCATTTCTTCTGTCCGGCGCAGTATCGCCATACGTGAGAGATTAATTGATTTATATTTATTTACCTGTGTTGGACTTACCTCGTGCACCACCTTCAGTAGCAGTTCCTTGAAAAACGGGCCTGATGTAAATGGTTGACATGTCTTCGCAAGCTTCAATGCGACGATGTAACTGGAACGTAATGCTGCATCGTTGATGGGTCCCTCTTCCTAAGAACAAATTAAACAATGGTTTAGCATGCCACTTCATGTTCTTCAAAAACTGACAATCATACAGTATTCTTAGAAAGATAACTTACTTCGTCCTGTGATTCTTCGTCTGCTACTATTAATCCTGCCTTCAGCGCGCAGCGTTTAAATTTCCTCAACTCGCTCCTCCGGTGACAGATGAACGTAGTCCTTGGAATGAGACCCCGTATAGTGCCGCTGGATATTATATTTTTTTAATTGTTTCATTTGTTTGTGACACACTAAACACACTGCGGCACCTTTATGTTCCACGAAAAAAAGGCTTCTTCCCACAATGGGTTGAAGCTGGCGCTACACCCCGCACTTTTCTTCGCGTTGGAACTTCCGGCCATGATTAATATTCGAAGTGATGTTACTCGGGTCACTAATGAATACGAACTGACAAGCCTGCTCAAATTGTTTCACCTCGAAACTGTTACCTGCTAATTTGTCCGCTGCGTGGGGGTAAGGGTGGGAAAATCCCTAGCCCTGGATCCCTGCAAGCTCATTTAGCAGGTCCTAACAGAAATTGGAGCGCAGCGAAGCATATTCGACAAATACAAACACGACCATCGTCATTTTCATTTTGGAATGCGGATTGAGTTACATCCATAGCTTAAATTTTATTAAAAACACAAAACTATTTAGTTTTTTGGTGTCAGGCTACTACAATGGACCCTAAACTGCGCGCAGCTGAACAACTTTGCGCGCAGCTGAACAACTTTGAACGCAATTGCCGCGTTTTTATATAAAAAAATGTTTATTCCCTTTTCGAAATACATAATAATATGGCCAGAAGTTTTTAAAAAGACTGCATGTATAGTTTCCTTACAAAAACTTCCCCATAAGAACCTTGATTTTTGCCGATTACGACGCCAACCGATTCCTTATGACCATAATGAAGGGAATTACATGAACAATTGATTTACATAATTTCAAGTTAACTTCGTTAAAAAAAGCCATAAGCGTCCTCTCTTCGGGTTCGGTCACATATTTCTATTAAAATTACCATCATTCAGAGAAATGCATTTTGTAGGAAGAACATAGAAAAATACGATAACCTTCTCCTGGATTTTTAAAATTACAACATTTAGCTAAAATATTTCACTGCCATAACAGCTTATTTTCTTTGGTACCAAATGTAATTAAATACGGCGATCTTTCTTAATTATAGGGAAAAAATTCAATACTATTAGTAGGGTAGACCAGGGCGAACGAATCACTTTGTGTTTCATGGTAAAACAGTAGTAGTTAAACATTAAAAATCTAATTTTTTATTATAATATATTCGTGACCAGTACACCTTTGGCTTGAACATAATATATAAAAAATGAAATTAAATAGAAAAATCTTTCATTTATAAACAAAACACGAGAAAGTGAGAAATATCCGATGTGCCCCGAAACTCGAGGCAAATTAGTGTCAACCAAAACAAATCTAATGAAAGTGAAGTCAAATGCCACTATTTAGAACACAGATCGGAAGTATATTGCCGTTTTCCGCTACCTCTATCAGCACAATTCTCGTAGCATCACTCTTCTCAGACAATCTTCAGAAAGTGATTTCTCACCACAGTAAATACATTTCTTTAGATTTAATTTTTATCACAGCTTCCTTTATTTTTCTTTTGCATACCATGATCCCCCATTGCTCTTTTTTATGTATCTACGAATCATCTGTATATAAACAATTATCATATTTATAATCATAAAAATACTAAAATGAAAAAAAGGAGTGATCCGATTCGCCCAAAATGACGTCATCCGATTCGCCACATACATATATAAGTATTTCAAAGGTTGTACATTACATAAATATATTATGATATAATAATCTAAAATACATCAAATACTAAACTTTGACACCGAGCAATAAACACAATAAACACATTTGAATTTTCAAACTCACTATTTATTTTAAATACGAAATTGCAGATTACGGTAGGTTATATTCGGGCCAAAATTGTAACGTTCGCGTGCGCCCATCTCACTGAAACCGTATGTCAGCTCTAAACAATGACTTAAAATAATTGACGGGCAATTGCGGTAGGTGCGGGTTGGGAGGGACGAGGTACTACGAACGATCGGAATGCTCATTGCTATCGTGATGTAAGAAATATAGACTACCCTGATAACCAGATCGGACGGCAGGATCTGCCGGCAGCTGCGGCGCAACCTACGTCCGCATTCGACTACGGATCTGCCGGCAGGCCCTGCCGGGCAGAGCCTGCCGGCAGATGGACGGCAGATCCTGCTGCCCGCCTGACACATCCAACAGCGCCATCTGAAGGCCACAATTATCAAACAATTCCCCACGCGTGACGTCACATGGACCTACGCACCAACACAAATGCACATTACTGCTGTAGGTGTATCCCTACCTTTCTAGAACGCGTGGAGAATTGATAGGAATCAGTGAAATGGAGCAGTGGGTTCCGCTCACATAACCTGCGAGCAGATTCTGTAGTTTATTAAATAATAACAATTGTTCTATGTTTTTAAAGGTATGGTTTGTTTTTATTAATATGTACATTTGATGCACGTGAGTGATTAAAATGAGAAAATGATATAAGTGGCACCTATAAAAGAAAAGAGAAATTTTCAATATTTACACCGTAAGCAGTGGTGATTCTACATTAAAAAATAAGTCAATTTTCTCGATAACGAAGGGCGATATCAAAAACATTAATCTTATATTTTCGACTATTTTTTTTGCAGCATCACCATATTCCCACTTGTGTTAGTTCTGAAAATAAGTACAATATTAGTCTAAAATTAAAAGGATGTACGTCGAGAGGTGTATTTTACTTTCAGTTATACTGAAGTAAAATGAGCACTGAAAAGTGCTGTTTGGTGTGTACGTTTTAAAGTAGTGGCGCTGAAAAGTGCCGATTGATGTTCATTGAGAACGTCGAGAGGTAGTTCCCGTTGAAGTCAGCAAAATAAGCACTGAAAAGTACCGTTTGTTGTCTTCGCCGCAGTAAAAGGAGACACACCTCTCCTTTTAATAGGCATATTTCTGAAAAATAACTGCAGTTAATTTTTGTTTTCACGTGACAGTAAATCATGACTTTTACGGTCATGACACTAAATGTCATGACTTTTACTTTCACGTGAAAACGGACCTTCATAGGTCATCTGTTTCTTCTTCCTGTTGTTGCTCTTCGTTCCAGAAACTGCGGGGCATTCGATGTTCCTGGGATGACGAAGGATTTGTTCTTGGACCACGCTTCCTACCGCGTACCCTCTCCTTTGCCGCCTTCAGTTCCGCTTGCATCCGCAATTGGAAGTCGGATCGAGTGGGCCTGTCGAACTTGCGGTTACTACAGACACCGTCTGAAAAACAAATGTATGCAAAGTACGTTAGGATCAATGGAACATACAGTTATAGGAACAATAATTCTACGTAAAAAGATGAAAAGTGCTTATTGCTTCGTACCAAAAATCGCCATCGCGATACGGGTGTCGTAGAAAGATTTAAGTCCTTCGCGGCCAAACCAAGTGAATGACGACGTTAAGTCGTCTGACAGTGCTTCCTTGAAGCAGGACTTGACCGCTCCCTTGAAATCGAATCCGCCCATGTATTCGAAATACTTTACCTAAACAAAGCGAGTAAAGATTGATGTAAGTATATATTATATGTAATAGTAAATAAAAGAATAATTTCGTTTTCACTTACGACTTTGTAATAGGTGTCGTCATCGATGTTCTCAAAGCATTCGACCTCCTGCACTGAGGACAAGGGGAGGACTGCTGGCTTCGTCAGTCGACCAGTGTTATGGGTGGTCTGGACAGATTTCTGTATACTCATCATGAGAGTATTCATTCTTCTGCAAACAGAACGGATTGTTGTGCCTTGCGTGATGGGTTGCAAGGCTGGTACGGGATTTGGCGATATCGTAGGTTCGGGAGTGAACAAAAGATTAGGATGTACTGGGTGAACTAGACCAAGTACGTTTAAATTCAGAGACTAAGTCTTTATTCAAACTTTAACTAAACTAGACTGAGGTGTACAAGAGTTTTAGCCGTGTTAACAGGTCGAGAGTCGGGTCTAGAATCCTCGTTTAGCGGTGTCGAATTGGTTTTTATCTCCCTCCTGGGCGTGGTACGCGTTACCATGCCCGGTCGCAGCGATGCGTTCGCATATTGCTGATTCGGTTGTTTAGCGGCTGTCTTAGCTTGCAAACGTCTCGAACGTTTCATAACGAACGTAATATAATATGCATAATGTATAGCGGTGACACGTGTGCTTGGGCGTTGCCTGGGCACAACAGGATGGAGACGTAACATATTAATAAACACGTTACATGCGATACTTACGTTAGCTCTGTCTCGATCCTCCGATCGCGTCCCGTGAGATCTTCCATGCTCCTGCGAACATTAACATTTATAAGAAAATATCCTTACAGTAATATTTTTATAGCAAAAAAAAAGCAAAATGTAAATTTACCCATTATCAGGGTGTTGTGTCGGGGCTGTATTATGCTGCAACGGCTCACCGTGGATCACAGTGGCGCGTGCAGACGATGTCCCTGGATCTGTGTATCCTTCGAGGGCAGGAACATTGGCCGCATCCGTATCCTGAAACATAACATTCTGGTTAAGAGTAGGAACACCCTTCGACGTTGTTGGATCGTGTTCCTGCAGGACTGTCGCCAGATCCTGGATGTCCTGCTCAATTGGTGGTCTCTGCGTGGTCGACGTCCTTCGCCGATTCGGAATATCCTCCTCCGGAGACGTCGTTTGGTATCGTGTGTGTTTCACGACCACACGTTTCCCTCGTTTCTCCATGCCAACTATTCTCACCTTTTCCATATTATATTTTTATGTATCTTAATTTTACGAAACCTCAAGACGAACCTATTTAATGTACTATTCAATAATTCGAGTGTAACGCGACAATAATGTCCACTCCTATTGATTTAATCCCCGATAGATTCAGTGCTAGGCGCGATATAAATGTAGAAGACGCCGGTCCTTCTACTTCCACTTCACGTGTTTCTAATATCCACGATATAGTTTCATTGTCCTGTGGTACTCCCTCCGAGCCATCTTTTCGCCAACGGTTAGCGTCTTGTTTCGTAGACAACAATTTGACACACGTTCAAGGAAATAATATATTATCTCTCCTTCGAACACATTCCTGTTTCTCCCAGTTGCCTCAGGACGTTGGAACACTTGTATCTACGCCACGTACTCCTGCTGTCACATTCGTCGTGGCACCAGGAGAATACATTCATTTTGATCTGGAAGCAGAAATTGTTAAAAGTCTCCCGAGTACTTTGTCCGTAGCTTTTGTTAGACACTTAGAATTAGATTTTCATGCCGACGGATGTAGTTTAGACAAATCAAGTTCCATTCATATCTGGCCCGTTCAATGTAGGATTTCAAATATTCCTCATATAAAGCCGATAGTGGTAGGCATTCATAAAGGTTCCGGAAAACCACGCGACCCCAATATTTTCTTTGATAAATTTATTACAGACGTTAGTGCCATCATGTCCAACGGAGGCATAAATTTTCATTGCAGTAAGTTGCCCGTACGACTGAGGTGTTTCATAGCTGACGCACCAGTTCGAGCATTTGTGTTAAATCATTATGGGTATATGTCTTCCCGTCCCTGTTCCAAATGTACGGTTTCTGGTACCCTGATCGGTAAGCATTACGCTTACCATGGGATAAAACATTCTCCTCGAACCGGTGAGGAATATATTAAACGGTTAGACGTAAAGCATCACAAGGAAGGTACAAACCCATTGTCATCGCTACCGATGGGAATGGTTTCACAAGTTCCTTTTGAGTATATGCATCTTGTATACTTAGGCGTAGTAAAGAAACTCTTGTCTGCGTGGATATTTGGAGAACATTCACGTCTCTCAAAATTGCGCCGCAGGGAAATTTCTATACTGTCTGCCAGACTGAATAGTGTTAGCAGATATTGCCCCGCAGATTTTGCCAGACGTCCCAGAGGTATTGAACTATGCTCTAAATATAAAGCGACCGAATTTCGTCAGTTCCTTCTGTATACAGGGCCAGTTATACTGAATGGGGTACTGGAGAAAACCGCATACAATCATTTCTTATTCTTACATGCGGCCATACGGGTTTTAGTTTCAGAATCTCCATCGAGCACACACTTGAGATTCGCAGAGTCAGCTCTGGAGAAATTTGTTCTTCGTAACGAAGAACTTTATGGCCCAACTTTTAATAGTTATAACGTCCATGGTCTTCTTCACCTAACCGACGATGTCAGACGTCTTGGTAATTTAGATTCATTTTCTGCTTTTCCAAATGAAAATAACATGTCCATTTTTAAAAATTATCTGCGAAAGCCAAGTCTTCCTCTCCAACAATATTTCAATAGGATGAGGGAGAGACAACTTCATGGCACAAATATTCATTGTAATGTCGATTTTTCTATTCGCGTATCTAGACCGCTTAGTAACGACCCCAATTGTTCTCAATACCGTAAGATAGAGTTCAATAGCATATCTCTGGGCATAAATGTACGCGATAATTGTTGCATCTCAGTCGACGGCTCGATCTGCGTAATTTTCAATATTAGCGTGGACTCCAATAACTCCTATCGTTTAGGTATTAAAAAATTTCTAGAGGTCGATGATTTTTATGATATCGCCCTGAAGTTTTCCGCTCTTGGCGTATATAAATGCACCACATTAAGCTCTGAAATTTTATACATCTCCCCCGATCAGGTTCGCGCTAAATGTTATAGAATTCCGTTTCACGGTAGTACGCCCATTGACAAGAACGCCGACCCCATCCCCTTAGAAACCCGCATCTATGTCGTTGCCGTTATTTCACACAGCGAGAAGCCGTAGTGTTTAAATTCTTCAATATTTATGTTCGTTAGAAGTATCTCACTGCCAGAGTCTCTCCCTTGTGTAAGCCTCTCGGGTCAGATGGTCACCATGGTGGTTTTAGTGGGTGCAAGCCCCACATAATCTCACCCCTCCCACGGGGGGTGAGATATCCGTAAGGGATTTCCACCATGTAAAAAAAAAAAAAAAATGTTCACTTTCTAGCTTCGTCTCTTCTTTTTGGTAAGTTACAACTATTTTCTGGTGAGTGACGTGCTATAATATTTACATTTTCTTCTTTTGTATTGCTCTTAACAAGTAAAACCAGATTTACACGTATCCTTGTTAATCTGTGGTGATGGGTAATTTTTTCACGTTTTCTACTGTTGAAGCCTTTGTCGCGTGTTACGTCCCTACTTCCTATTTGGGCGCGATTTTCGGGAGTTCTCGTATTTAACCGCTTTTGAGCTAATCCAGGGATTTACGCTCTGGGATAGTTGAGACAACGGTTTTAGATATTCAATATTATTATTCTGTGAAGTACCCTACCTTTCTTATTGTGAGATTTGGATTAACTTCCACGAGATGGGACCTGATGAAACCCCTGATATCTCCTGGGCCTGGTCGGGTTTCGGGGTGGTCCACTCGCCAACAACCAGGGTACGCCCAAATACAGGGGGTTTGATTTCTTGCCTGATGATCGGAAGCGTAGCAATGCCAAAAAGCTCGTCGCCGGTCGCCGGCGCTTCTCGATAATAACAGTTCAATTTTCTTAATTGCACACGTCGCCCCGCACGATGATTTCTTGGCATTTGTCCTTTGGTATTTTAAACAGCAATTATTAATTGACCGATACATCAATCTCCACCTTCCGCACCAGGTGCTACCGCGGGCAACGTTCTGCTCTTCAACAGCACCATCGGGGAAGACAAGCTCGATGTAATTGCAAATATTTCATTAGAATTTATTAATATTTTACAAATCGCGTCACTCAAGGTTTACGCTTGATTTCTGGTAAAACCGCGGGCAACGTTCTGCTCATAGGTAATACCATCATTCAACGCAACCCATGAATTATCAGTGTACATTTTCGTAATTTATTTCATTTTAGCAAAAGACAAACGTCAATTAAAGAGGATTGGAATTTGAGATAGAACACTTCACTCACTGATTTAATGTAACAAAAATCAATTTTATTTACCGTTACGATGTCTACACTTCAACTTTTATCTCTGGGTTGTTTTTACTTGATTCAAAAGATCCTTGAAAAATAATTGAACATAATAACTTTTATAACATGGTAATGAGCTCCGCGGGTGGTCCGATCCCTTTTTATAGGGCAATTGGTCACTCCTTCTCTAGGATTTGCGGTCAGCTACCTGGTATACAGCTGGCTGTCCGCCACCTCCTCGATCTGGCTGTCCTGCTCGCTGCCGTCCGTGTTTTCTTCGCTGGATCTCTTCTTATCGTTGTTTATAGTGATAATGCCGTGTCGGCTATTTGTTGCACAATATTTGTATAATATTCATATGAGGTGGTTACAATACCTCAGAGTACGAAATAGTAAGTTTATTGATTTAAAAGGTTAGATAATAGTAGACTCCACGTCGCGGGACGTGACACGCGTTACACTCGAATTATTGAATAGTACGTTAAATAGGTTCGTCTTGAGGTTTCGTACAATTAAGATACATAAAAATATAATATGGAAAAGGTGAGAATAGTTGGTGCATAAAATATTGCATGTAAAATGGAAAACACATCTAACACGCCTTTGCTAAGTATCGTAATATGTACTTTTTTTACTTACAGGCTGGCATGGAGAAACGAGGGAAACGTGTGGTCGTGAAACCCACACGATACCAAACGACGTCTTCGGAGGAGGATATTCCGAAACTGCGAAGGACGTCGACCGCGCAGAGACTACCAATTGAGCATGACATCCAGGATCTGGCGACAGTCTGCAGGAACACGATCCAACAACGTCGAAGGGTGTTCCTACTCTTAATCAGAATGTTATGTTTCAAGGATACGGATGCGGCCAATGTTCCTGCCCTCGAAGGATACACAGATCCAGGGACATCGTCTGCACGCGCCACTGTGATCCACGGTGAGCCGTTGCAGCATAATACACCGCCGACACAACACCCTGATAATGGGTAAATTTACATTTTGCTTTTTTTTGCTATAAAAATATTACTGTAAGGATATTTTCTTATAAATGTTAATGTTCGCAGGAGCATGGAAGATCTCACGGGACGCGATCGGAGGATCGAGACAGAGCTAACGTAAGTATCGCATGTAACGTGTTTATTAATACGTTACGTCTCCATCCGTTCTGTTTGCAGAGGAATGAATACTCTCTTGATGAGTATACAGAAATCTGTCCAGACCACCCATAACACTGGTCGACTGGCGAAGCCAGCAGTCCTCCCCTTGTCCTCAGTGCAGGAGGTCGAATGCTTTGAGGACATCGATGACGACACCTATTACAAAGTCGTAAGTGAAAACGAAATTATTCTTTTATTTACTATTACATATAATATATACTTACATCAATCTTTACTCGCTTTGTTTAGGTAAAGTATTTCGAATACATGGGCGGATTCGATTTCAAGGGAGCGGTCAACTCCTGCTTCAAGGAAGCACTGTCAGACGACTTAACGTCGTCATTCACTTGGTTTGGCCGCGAAGGACTTAAATCTTTCTACGACACCCGTATCGCGATGGCGATTTTTGGTACGAAGCAATAAGCACTTTTCATCTTTTTACGTAGAATTATTGTTACTATTACTGTATGTTCCATTGATCCTAACGTACTTTGCATACATTTCTTTTTCAGACGATGTCTGTAGTAACCGCAAGTTCGACAGGCCCACTCGATCCGACTTCCAATTGCGGATGCAAGCGGAACTGAAGGCGGCAAAGGAGAGGGTACGCGGTAGGAAGCGTGGTCCAAGAACAAAGCCTTCGTCATCCCAGGAACATCGAATGCCCCGCAGTTTCTGGAACGAAGAGCAACAACAGGAAGAAGAAACAGATGACCTATGAAGGTCCGTTTTCACGTGAAAGTAAAAGTCATGACATTTAGTGTCATGACCGTAAAAGTCATGATTTACTGTCACGTGAAAACAAAAATTAACTGCAGTTATTTTTCAGAAATATGCCTATTAAAAGGAGAGGTGTGTCTCCTTTTACTGCGGCGAAGACAACAAACGATACTTTTCAGTGCTTTTTTTTCTGACTTCAACGGGAACTACCTCTCGACGTTCTCAATGAACATCAATCGGCACTTTTCAGCGCCACTACTTTAAAACGTACACACCAAACAGCACTTTTCAGTGATCATTTTACTTCAGTATAACTGAAAGTAAAATACACCTCTCGACGTTCATCCTTTTAATTTTAGACTAATATTGTACTTATTTTCAGAACTAACACAAGTGGGAATATGGTGATTCTGCAAAAAAAATAGTCGAAAATATAAGATTAATGTTTTTGATATCGCCCTTCGTTATCGAGAAAATTGACTTATTTTTTAATGTAGAATCACCACTGCTTACGGTGTAAATATTGAAAGTTTCTCTTTTCTTTTATAGGTGCCACTTATATCATTTTCTCATTTTAATCACTCACGTGCATCAAATGTACATATTAATAAAAACAAACCATACCTTTAAAAACATAGAACAATTGTTATTATTTAATAAACTACAGAATCTGCTCGCAGGTTATGTGAGCGGAATCCACTGCTCCATTTCACTGATTCCTATCAATTCTCCACGCGTCCTAGAAAGGTAGGGATACACCTACAGCAGTAATGTGCATTTGTGTTGGTGCGTAGGTCCATGTGACGTCACGCTGGGGAATTGTTTGATAATTGTGGCCTTCAGATGGCGCTGTTGGATGTGTCAGGCGGGCAGCAGGATCTGCCGTCCATCTGCCGGCAGATCCGTAGACGAATGCGGACGTAGGTTGCGCCGCAGCTGCCGGCAGATCCTGCGCTCTCCTGGCAGACCCTGCCGTCAATCTGCTGGCAGACTGCCGGGAGATGGCTATCAGGGTAAATTCTTATTTTGTTTCGATTTGCCCTGTGATCCGATTCGCTGTAGTCTACCTTATAAATTAGTATAAATGGTTTTCCTTATAATAATTCACAAGTACAATCCGTTTCCTTAAAAATAGGCAAGCATGGGAAAATTGAAAGCCCTATATTTATTAAACAAATTCGAAAGCAGTAGAATAACTTATATCACATTTTATTTCAATCAATATGCCTGACGTAGGCCAGAAAAGTAATGGATATGTGGTGGAATAATCTACTCTTCTTTCACAGTAATTGTAACTGCCCAAAACTATTTTCCAATTTAAACCCTGTTTATGTTCCACAAATTTAGTTATTTATAACATCTTTTGGCATTTGGGAACGTACCATTAGGCCACCATACACTGGTATTCATTCTGTACGGAAAGTAGTTTGCCTTTTCCGTGATCGTTTTAGTGCTTTACAATAGGGTAGGTACTAATTATGTCGTTACCCATAAAAGTCCTAAGCAGAAGAATCCTTTCAAAGCGGGCTAATTACCATACTCTCTGGACACATTTTTTTTTTGTCCAAGGAAAATAAGGTATTGTCTCGAGCTGCCCATTGTTGCCCCAACACGATCACCGAAAAGGCCCAGTTTATGCTTTTAGGACACCGTCGACAGCTAAATAATCGCTTGGCCGCGACCGACATTTACAGCTCCGTCGCTATGTGCGTTAGCGATCTCAAGGGGTCGGTGACTCAGGCACCTGGATACGAAGGGTTAATTGAGATTTGAAAAATGTTTCAATTTTTGTATGCAATAATAATAATTTTGTTAAAAGTTTTAATGATAGCAGTAAGAAGGGTTTAAAAAAGTTTGTGGCTGGCGTAGTCATCGAAAACAAAAACCGCAAAAATTTTCTAAATCTATATGAGTGTGGTTATCGATTAAACTAGAATGAAGTAAATATTTACGAAAATCCAATTTTGCAACACAGAAATCTAACAAATGCTTTTCCAAGAAATTAATGTTTCCATTTGAAATACAACCATTTTTGTGCTTTTCAACATTATTCATTCGACATGAACTAAAGTTCATACGAGAACCACACTCATATAGATTAAGAAAAATTGTAGGTTTTTTGTTTCAGACGATTACGACAGCCAAAATCATGCTCGCCAGCAACAAGCTTTTTTCTCAATCCCCTCTTACTACTACCATTATAAATGTGAACCGAAGTATTATTATTGCATACGAAAATTTGAACTCATTTTTTAAAATTCAATTAATAAAAGTATAGAGATTGGAATTATAATACTTAATACTTTTCTTTTAAAAATTCCCCAAAATGTGCCTTATTTTCGGAGCGTCAAACTCTGGAAATCCCTGCGGCAGCCTGTGAGGCTCCGCTCCCACCACTCCAGCCGCTCCCCACTCCGTTGCCGGACACGCTTCTACCTGAACGAGCTCGGATCTGAGCTCGCGCCTGGAATTGGGGGTCCTGTGCATGCCTGCCCTAGGCGATCATGCATGCTCCTGCGAACATTATCATTTATAAGAATACATGTGTTTAATTATTATCTACTAAACACGGCGCTAAACATTCACTCTTCGCGCATAACCATACTTTTCTGTCTTGCAGATAATGTGAAACTCGATTTCCGCGTCGTAGATAATTGGAATTTATTCAATTGCATAATTACATTTGCCTTCTGGATACGTCGCGATGATTTGTCTGGATATTGATGGATGAAATTACTTGTAATATTCTTCAATTTGGCCGGCACTGATTGCCACTTCCAGAGACTGTCATCTCAGACCTCGAAAACGAATGTAAATTGAACATAGAGTCTTGACCAATCACGAGTTTCGGCACTATGGTGCAGCCAATCCGAGTGTCGATTCAAGAGCGTTGGTCAAGACTCTACGTCCAGTTTGCTTTCGTTTTCGTGGTGGCAGTCACTAGCAGTGGCAGTCAGTGCTGGAAAAATCGAAGAATATTCCAAGTAATTTCATCCATCAATATCTCGGCGTATCCAGAAGGCAAATGTAATTATGCAATTGAATAATTTCCAATTATCCACGTCGCGGAAATCTAGTTTCACATTATCTGCAAGACAGAAAAGTATCCCTGATAACCAGATCTGGGGCGCAGAGCCTGACGTCAGATCCGTAGTCATCTGTGTCCGCATTAGGATGCTTTCTGAGGTACAGAGCCTGACATCAGGACCCTGACGTCAGATGGGCAGCAGATTCGCAACAGATCCTGCCGTTCGCCTGACACGTATAACAGCGCCATCTGAGGGTCAGAATTGGCAAACAATTCCCTACGCGTGACGTCACATGGCCGTGATGTGATCGCCCCGAATTGGTGTTGCTAAACTGAATAAATATGTATAAATTGCATTATTCTTTTTTTCTATCTTTCTTTCTTGTGCGTGCGTTCGTGAATGTGCGTATGTGTGCGTGTGCATATGCTACGTATGATATTAGAGTTAAATATATGTACAATAAATCTGACTGTGTTTCTAATATGTATATGTATAATATGTATATGTTTATGTATTTTAGATTGTAAGGGAGTTATTGTTAATTATTAAGACTAAGTCAATTATCATTTTTTCGGTTGCGCAGCGCCAAGTATTTTGAATAAAATATTTATTCGTATTAAAATATTTATTTGCATAAAAATATATCTGCTTAATATTATTTAATACATTTTTTTCTTTGTATGAATAGCCATTGTTATGATTGGCGCAATTTTTGTATATCATTAATTTTGTAAAGCTATTAATTTACGACAATGTTTTTAAATGGTATTCTTTTTGATGGGTATTATTTAATACATTTTTTTCTTTGTATAAATAGGCATTGTTATAATTGGCGCAATTTTTGTATATCATTAATTTTGTAAAGCTATTAATTTACGACAATGTTTTTAAATGGGATTCTTTTTGATTCGTTAATTAAAATGTCCGCGATATGAGTAATGGAATAACACAGCATTTTAGCTGTGTATATGTAATTGTGTCATCTTAAGCGCAGTTGGAAAGCACCTTTATGTACTTGCAACTCATTTTGATTACACATCTTTTTTTATATTGTAATTATATTATTTTCTTTTTTGTGATTATATTATTTTCTTTTTTTTTGTGATGTACTTGCAGCTCATTTTGATTTCACATATTTTTTTATATTGTAATTATATTATTTTCTTCTTTGTGTGATTATACTATTTTCTTTTTTTGTGTGATTATATTATTTTCATTTTTTTGTGATGTACTTACAGCTCATTTTGATTTCACATCTTTTTTTATATTCTAATTATATTATTTTCTTTTTTGTGTGATTATATTATTTTCTTTCTTTGTGTGATTATATTTTTTTTTTTGTGATGTATTTGCAGCTCATTTTAATATCACATCTTTTTTTATATTGTAATTATATTTTTTATTTTTTAATTATGTGATTATATTTATTTGATAATTATACTTTATTCGTCCTTGACTTTTTCATGTTTCTTTGTCTTTTTTTGTGTTTTTTTATATTTATTTGTTGATAATACTCTTTTTTTTCCTCGACTTTTTCATGTACAGTGTGTCCGCGGGAAAGCTAAACAGCCGGCTTCCTCCTAAACTATTGGAGATAAAAATATAAAAAAATAGGGAATTGCATGGTTCGAGGGGGCCAATTAATTAGCGAGAACGAATTTTTTTATCGATTATTATTTTAAAAGATACGATGGTCAAGTTCGGTTTCTCAAATGGAACTATTTTTTTTGAACACCTGAGTCGATAGTGCGTTCCAAGACAAATTCAATAAGCTTTAATGTATACACTTTATTTTCACTGGTTTTTAAGATATTGCGCTTGCAAATTTACTGATTTTCACTGGAAGAAAACTGTCTGGTATAGCACGGACCGGGGACGGTCTTACTGGTTCCACGGGTGGCACTGCCTTTTGAAATAGATACCTACCTGCCAAAGGTCTACGCCAGGCCCAAAGGCTGGACAATTTTTTTCCGTCAGAAATGCTACTTAGGTAGGTACATCTGCGGTATATTTATTTCGCACTTGCTTCTACGCTCGGATGGCCGGTTCTTTTGGGAGGGATGCAAGTTCGATTGGTTAGGTTAGGAGGAGTGAAAGTTGCTAGACTAAATTTCAATCATAGGGAGCAGATTGTATCAGAACCATTCGGATTTGCATTCCTCACAAACGGCTGCTCTCTTGAAGAGGCCCTCTTCACAGCAATGCCCACCTTCTCTCGCACGGAATACGTTAACGCTTGCTTTTGTTCTGATATTGAAGCTCGTGTTTATACTCGAGAGGACCACGCGTCGACAGCGGGCTACCCCTTTTCTTCCTGTGTCTCTCCACGAGCCGTGCTGACGGTGGATTGTAGGAGCGTAGATATCTGGATGCCAGTTATTGAATTCAGGAGACGTTAGAAACATTTTATTACAAAACACACAATTAAATTAAATCGTATTCCTCTCGGGCAGGAGTACTGATAATGAACGAACTTGCGCCCCACTTCGCGCAGACCAATTACACGGAGGGTAGTCGGGTCACACACTGCCCAAATGTGTGATGCGCTGGCACCCCGTGGCGAGGACAGACCTTCGCATTGCCTCACCCGATTTTTATGGCTTTTTCCGGAAAAAGGTACGAATCCTGGGCCGAACGTAGCGAATTGAGGTCGAGCCCCCGCAGTCGACAGTGAAATATCCATTTGAGCGTATTAAGAAATTCTTTGCTTCGTCGTATCGAAAGGGAAGTGGTGCCAATGTATTCCTTATGTTTTTCTGACGAAAATCATACCAAATGTCATGCAAATCGGACTACTTTGACACAAGCAATTTGTATTCCTTATGTAAGAGTTGTCCGATTTCCACGACACTTGGCATGATTTTCATCGGAAATCCCCAAGGAATCTATCTGCGACACTTCCATATCCATATGATAAAAAATAAAGAATTATTTTATTTCCTAACCAGATACAGGGTAATTATGGAGCAACGCCCGTCAAGGAGATGCGGCGGCCTGGTACCCCGTGGCGAGGACAGTCCTTCGCTGTGCCTCACCCGATTTTTATGGCTCTTTTCGGAAAAAGGTACGAATCCTGGGCCGAACGTAACGAATTGAAGTCGACCCTCCGCAGTCGAGGGTGAATTATCCATTACAGCGTATTAAGAAACCCTTTTCTTCATCGTATCGAAAGGGAAGTGACGCCAATGGATTCCGGGCGTTCTTCCGATTAAAATCATGCCAAACATCATGAAAATCGGACTATTTTTACATAAGGAATACAAATAGCTTGTGTCAAAGTAGTCCGATTTGCATGACATTTGGTATGATTTTCGTCAGAAAAACATAAGGAATCCATTGGCACCACTTCCCTTTCGATACGATGAAGAAAAGGGTTACTTAATACGCTCAAATGGATATTTCACCCTCGACTGCGGGGGCTCGACCTCAATTCGCTACGTTCGGCCCAGGATTCGTACCTTTTTCCGGAAAAAGCCATAAAAATCGGGTGAGGCACAGAGAAGGACTGTCCTCGCCACAGGGTACCAGGCCGCCGCATCTCCTTGACGGGCGTTGCTCCATAATTACCCTGTATCTGGTTAGGAAATAAAATAATTCTTTATTTTTTATCGTATGGATATGGAAGTGTCGCAGATAGATTCCTTGGGGATTTCCGATGAAAATCATGCCAAGTGTCGTGGAAATCGGACAACTCTTACATAAGGAATACAAATTGCTTGTGTCAAAGTAGTCCGATTTGCATGACATTTGGTATGATTTTCGTCAGAAAAACATAAGGAATCCATTGGCGTCACTTCCCTTTCGATACGATGAAGAAAGGGGTTTCTTAATACGCTCAAATGGATAATTCACCCTCGACTGCGGTGGGTCGACTTCAATTCGTTACGTTCGGCCCAGGGTTCGTACCTTTTTCCGAAAAGAGCCATAAAATTCTATGGGCACTGCGGGGTGTTGTCCTCGCCACGGGGTGACGGGCGCAGCACCAGAATCAGCCTGTACCTACCTTTTTATGAAATAAAACAATTCGTTATTCCTTATCGTATGGATATGGAAGTGTCGCCGATGGATTCCTTGGGGTTTTCCGATGAAAATCATTACAAATGTCGTGTAAATCGGACAACTTTTACATAGGGAATACAAATAGCTTGTGTCAAAGTAGTCCGATTTGCATGACATTTGGTATGATTTTCGTCAGAAAAACATAAGGAATCCATTGGCGTCACTTCCCTTTCGATACGATGAAGAAAAGGGTTTCTTAATACGCTGTAATGGATAATTCACCCTCGACTGCGGAGGGTCGACTTCAATTCGCTACGTTCGACCCAGGATTCGTACCTTTTTCCGGAAAAAAGCCATAAAAATCGGGTGAGGCACAGCGAAGGTCTGTCCTCGCCACGGGGTGCCAGCGCATCTCCTTGACGGGCGTTGCTCCAGAATTACCCTGTATCATTTGGGCAGTGTGTGACCCGACTACCCTCCGTGTAATTGGTCTGCGCGAAGTGGGGCGCAAGTCCGATCATTATCAGTACTCCTGCCCGAGAGGAATACGATTTACTTTAATTATAGTACATGTGTGTTTTGTAATAAAATGTTTCCATCGTCTCCTGAATTCAATAACTGGCATCCAGATGTCTACGCTCCTACAATCCACCGTCAACACGGCTCGTGGAGAGACACAGGAAGAAAAGGGGTAGCCCGCTGTCGACGCGTGGTCCTCTCGAGTATAAACACGAGCTTCAATATCAGAACAAAAGCAAGCGTTAACGTATTCCGTGCGAGAGAAGGTGGGCATTGCTGTGAAGAGGGCCTCTTCAAGAGAGCAGCCGTTTGTGAGGAATGCAAATCCGAATGGTTCTGATACAATCTGCTCCCTATGATTGAAATTTAGTCTAGCAGCTTTCACTCCTCCTAACCTAACCAATCGAACTTGCATCCCTCCCAAAAGAACCGGCCATCCGAGCGTAGAAGCAAGTGCGAAATAAAAGTAACGGTGCGCTTCTCGATACCGCAGATGTACCTACCTAAGTAGCATTTCTGACGGAAAAAAATTGTCCAGCCTTTGGGCCTGGCGTAGACCTTTGGCAGGTAGGTATCTATTTCAAAAGGCAGTGCCACCCGTGGATCCAGTAAGACCGTCCCCGGTCCGTGCTATACCAGACAGTTTTCTTCCAGTGAAAATCAGTAAATTTGCAAGCGCAATATCTTAGAAACCAGTGAAAATAAAGTGTATACATTAAAGCTTATTGAATTTGTCTTTGAACGCACTATCAACTCAGGTATTCAAAAAAAATAGTTCCATTTGAAAAACCGAACTTGACCATCGTATCTTTTAAAATAATAATCGATAAAAATATTCGTTCGCGCTAATTAATTGGCCCCCTCGAACCATGCAATTCCCTATTTTTTTTATATTTTTATCTCCAATAGTTTAGGAGGAAGCCGGCTGTTTAGCTTTCCCGCGGACACACTGTATACTATTTTCTTTTTTTTGTGATTTTTTATAATACTTTTTTTTGTCCTCGACATTTTCATGTATTTGGCGTATTTTTTACTTTATTAAAGTTTTTTTTGGGGATCTCACTTCTTTTTACAAAGCTAATTCATGTACTTGGCGTAATTTTTTTACTTTTTTAAAGTTTTTTATGGGGATCTCACTTCTTTTTACAAAGATAATTCATGTTCTTGGCGTCATATTTTTTTACGTTTTTGAAGTTTTTTATTGGGATTCAGAATTTCAGCTTCTTCTTTTTTACAAATTTTTCACTGTCACGGGTACTAAAAGTAAGGATAAAGTTAGGAAATCCCAATAAGTTATAAATTCTGATCTATCTTCGTTACACGTCCACGCGTTTACGGCGCACTGCAGCCTATCGAGTGATGTTAGAAGATAAAGCGCGTTTGTAGCCAGTAAAGCTTACTTGGAATACTCAGAATAGCGCAAAGCAGCTCAGCGAGTGCACTTTTATTATTTTTTGATTAAGGATAAATTCTATGTAAGTTTAACACCTACGCAAAAAAAACATGTGCACTGCATTGCCGATCTATATGTATTATATGAATGTATAGTACTTTGTGTGCAGTACATAGTGCGCGAAGCAGCTTAATAATGTGGTTATTTCATTTTCTCATGCGGCAGGGTTACTTTCACTTTCAGCTGTTGAAATAATTCTCTTCGTCTGCATCGTTAACTGAAAAATAGGACACATTTACTAATTATTTATAAATTATCACACGTGCTCATATGTCAAGATCATTGCATCATTGAATGAACAATTGCTTATGCAAAACTCTACCTGAAAATTTGTGCGTTCATAGTCTGACGTAGATCACACTGCATCATCTTCTGCTTTGATTATCTATAAATATATAAAGCCACATTTTACTTTTGATTATCTGTAAATATATAAAGCCACATTTTAATTATATACAACTTAACGTAGAACTTATTATTTATAGAAATAGAGTGGCCTTTTGCTATAGTGACTGTAGAGACTAAATAATGTGTCCAAAGGAGGTGAGAGCGTATGGCTGAAACTCTTGTTGCAGGAAATTTAAATGCTAATGGTAATAATTGAGCGAAAATGAACGAGAAGATCCAATATTTTTAATGCACAATTTATTGGTGTTGGAATAAAACTAATTTAGTATGTTTATTGGTGAATTGAAATAATGGGAATCTAAAAAATTAATGAATTAATGAATAGCGTGGCAACTACTGTGGATTTTATTAATATTTAAAGTATTACGAATGTCTTTCACAAAAGATTGAAAAGCATCAAGGGAGATGTGTTTTCAACGTACTTTCTTCACTAATGTGACTTGCTTTACATTGCAAGCAGTCCACCATAATCTATTTTCTTAATAATTCTTAATGCTATGTCGTTTGACAAATTTTGTAGATTTACCTTATTTGACAAATTTCTAGAAACTTGTGCGAAACAAGATGCTCTGTCTATCTATCTAATCGTCTCCGGACAACCTCCAAGCCTGTGCGTCCCCTTCATTTTTATCCAAGTCCTGTGCGTCCCCTTCATTTCTATAAGCTTTACGTAAAAACTCTAAATTAAAAATAATTTGCTGGTATAATAAAAATATCTGTCAATTTGAATGCAATGCAATTTGTTATAATATATATTTTGTACATGCATGGTACAAATTTCCAGAAACTTATGCGATAGAAGATGCTTCTGTGTCGAACCTTCTCCGGACAACTTCCAAGTCTGCGACTCTACCCTGATAACCAGATCTGGGGCGCAGAGCCTGACGTCAGATCCGTAGTCATCTGTGTCCGCATTAGGCTGCGGTCTGAGGTACAGAGCCTGACATCAGGGCCTGACGTCAGATGAGCAGCAGATTCGCATCAGATCCTGCCGTTCGCCTGACACGTATAACAGCGCCATCTGAGGGTCAGAATTGGCAAACAATTCCCTACGCGTGACGTCACATGGCCGTCCCTACACACCAACACAAATGTAGCGTTATTGCTGTAGGTGTATCCCTACTCCCCCATAATCAGCTAGTAGATTCTACAGTTTATTAAATAATTAATTCTACTAATTTCAAAAAGGATTTATTCTTTATTTAATAATATACAGGATTGGTGATTACAATTGTTAGAAAATAATATAAATAGCGCATATAAATTCGAGGAAGAACATTCAATATTTACATTTATAAATCCATATACAATACGTCCCGTAACCAGTGGTACCTATTAGGTGCGATATCAGAAAATTTCCTTTATTTTCGACTTCTTTTTGCTGTAAAATCACCACATTCCGTATTGTGTTAGCGCTGAAAACAAATAGAACCTTAGTATAAAATTAAACGTAACGTATGAATAAACAGGTATACATGCGATACTTACTTCAGCTCCATCTCCGCACAGCACACACCCCAGGCGATCATGCATGCTCCTGCGAACATTAACATTTATAATAAAACATGTGTTTAATTATTATCTACTAAACAAGACGCTAAACATTCGCACTTCGTGCATAACCATACTTTTCGGTCTTGCAGATAATGTGAAACTCGATTTTCGCGACGTAGATAATTGGAAATTATTCAATTGCATAATTACGTTTGCCTTCTGGATACGTCGAGATGATTTGTCTGGATATTGATGGATGAAATTACTTGGAATATTCTTCGATTTTGCCGGCACTGATTGCCACTGCCAGTGACTGTCATCTCATACCTCGAAAATGAATGCAAATTGGACATAGTGTCTTGACCAATCACGAGTTTCGGCACTATGGCGCAGCCAATCCGAGCGTCGATTCAAGAGCGTTGGTCAAGACTCTACGTCCAGTTTGCGTTCGTTTTCGAGGTGGCAGTCACTGGCAGTGGCAGTCAGTGCTGGCAAAATTGAAGAATATTCGACGTATCCAGAAGACAAACGTAATTATGCAATTGAATAATTTCCAATTATCTACGTCGCGAAAATCGAGTTTCACATTATCTGCAAGACAGAAAAGTATGGTTATGCACGAAGTGCGAATGTTTAGCTTCTTGTTTAGTAGATAATAATTAAACACATGTTTTATTATAAATGTTAATGTTCGCAGGAGCATGCATGATCGCCTGGGGTGTGTGCTGTGCGGAGATGGAGCTGAAGTAAGTATCGCATGTATACCTGTTTATTCATACGTTACGTTTAATTTTATACTAAGGTTCTATTTGTTTTCAGCGCTAACACAATACGGAATGTGGTGATTTTACAGCAAAAAGAAGTCGAAAATAAAGGAAATTTTCTGATATCGCACCTAATAGGTACCACTGGTTACGGGACGTATTGTATATGGATTTATAAATGTAAATATTGAATGTTCTTCCTCGAATTTATATGCGCTATTTATATTATTTTCTAACAATTGTAATCACCAATCCTGTATATTATTAAATAAAGAATAAATCCTTTTTGAAATTAGTAGAATTAATTATTTAATAAACTGTAGAATCTACTAGCTGATTATGGGGGAGTAGGGATACACCTACAGCAATAACGCTACATTTGTGTTGGTGTGTAGGGACGGCCATGTGACGTCACGCGTAGGGAATTGTTTGCCAATTCTGACCCTCAGATGGCGCTGTTATACGTGTCAGGCGAACGGCAGGATCTGATGCGAATCTGCTGCTCATCTGACGTCAGGCCCTGATGTCAGGCTCTGTACCTCAGACCGCAGCCTAATGCGGACACAGATGACTACGGATCTGACGTCGGGCTCTACGTTCTCACGGCAGATCCTGCTGCCAATCTGATGTCAGATTGGTGTCAGATGGTTATCACGGTACATAAAAAATCTATTAAAAAATTTTGGCGACCCACCTTGTTAATTGAGACAATAATTCAGTCTCCCATGTAGTGTAAAAACTCGTGACATTTCAAATTTGGACAACTTACCTTATTCGACACTTGGCAGGTTATGATGAATTGACACTTGGTAGGTTATAAAGCGATGACACTTGGTAGGTTATCTAATTCAATAGTATATACATAGGTATATGTACAATGACGGACGCCGATCCCTGCCGAATGATCCCGAGAGTCGACGAACGAAACATACACTAGTTTCTTTTGGCTGAAGGTGCGCGCGTAAGGCGTGTATACGTATTATGTTGACGAAAAATTTCGTGGAGAAGGAGAAGATGAAGAAAATCTTACCGTTTTCGACAGATCTATGAGACGATATTACGATACATCTATCATGCGTGGACCGATTTTATTGAAATTGGTCTTATTCGAAAGCTTATATGCGGTTTACATGAGAAAAATGCCATTAAATATAGAAAATATAGCAGGCGTGATGAGATATTAATGAAATAAGTTTCAGGTTAGGTTGGAATAGCTGTGCTTCGAGTAAAGATACACGGCAGCGACAGGCATATACAAGGTGTCTTTTCTTTCATGTACTTGGCGTCGAGACGCTACCGCGTCTCTAGACACGGCAGCGACAGGCATATACAAGGTGTCTTTTCTTTCATGTACTTGGCGTCGAGACGCTACCGCGTCTCTAGACACGGCAGCGACAGGCATATACAAGGTGTCTTTTCTTTCATGTACTTGGCGTCGAGACGCTACCGCGTCTCTAGATAAAAGCTACATTTTAGTTATATACAACTTAATGTAGAACTTACTTATAGAGTAGCCTTTTGCTCTAGTGAGTGTAGAGACTACATAATGTGTCCGAAGGAGGTGAGAACATATGATAGAAAGTTTTGTTGGAGGATATTTAAAAAACGCTAATGGTAATTTAGCGAAAATGATTGAAGAGATTCAATATTTTTATTGGTGTTGGTTTAGTATATTTATTGGTGAATTGAAATATTGTTAATGGAAAACTAGTAAAATTAATGAATAGCGTAGAAACTACTGTGGATTTTATTAATTAAAGTATTACGAATGTCTTTCACAAAAGATTGAAAAGCATCAACGGAGATGTGTTTTCAGTGTACTTTCTTCACTAATGTGACCTTCTTTACATTGCAAGCAGTCCACCATAATCTATTTTCTTAATAATTCTTAATGCTATGTCTTTAGACAAATTTTGTCGATTTACCTTATTTGACAAAGTTTCAGAAACTTGTGCGAAACAAGATGCTCTCTCTATCTATCTAATCTTCTCCGGACAACCTCCACGCCTGTGCATTCCCTTCATTTCTATCCATCCAAGCCTGTGCGTCCCCTTCAATTCTACTATCCCAGCCTGTGCGTCTCCTTCATTTTTATCGAAGTCCTGTGCGTCCGCTTCATTTCTATCTATAATATAATAAGCTTTACATAAAATAAAAACTCTAAATTGCTGGTATACAAATACAAATATCTGGCAATTTAAATTCAATGCAATTTTTTACTACAATATATTATTTTGTACAAGCATGGTACAAATTTCTAGAAACTTATGCGAAAGAAGGTGCTTCTCTGTCGAACCTTCTCCGGACAACTTCCAAGTCTGCGACTCTACATAAAAAATCTATTAAATAAATTTGGCGACTTACCTTGTTAATTGAGACAATAATTCCGTCTCCTATTTAGTGTAAAAACTCCTGACATCTTAAATTTGGACCACTTACATTATTTGACACTTGGAAGGTTAAGATTGGGAGGTTATAAAGTTCAATGTATTTAAAAAATAGTTTGTACAATGACGGACGCCGATCCCTGCCGAATGATCCCGAGAGTCGACGAACGAAACATACACTAGTTTCTTTTGGCTGAAGGTGCGCGCGTAAGGCGTGTATACGTATTATGTTGACGAAAAATTTCGTGGAGAAGGAGAAGATGAAGAAAATCTTACCGTTTTCGACAGATCTATGAGACGATATTACGATACATCTATCATGCGTGGACCGATTTTATTGAAATTGGTCTTATTCGAAAGCTTATATGCGGTTTACATGAGAAAAATGCCATTAAATATAGAAAATATAGCAGGCGTGATGAGATATTAATGAAATAAGTTTCAGGTTAGGTTGGAATAGCTGTGCTTCGAGTAAAGATACACGGCAGCGACAGGCATATACAAGGTGTCTTTTCTTTCATGTACTTGGCGCCGAGACGCTACCGCGTCTCTAGATGAAGGGCTTCACACTAAAAATCTCAGACCAACAGTGAAACATGGTGGAGGAAGTGTGATGGTTTGGGGTTGTATTTCGGCTGCTGGAATGGGCGAATTAGTTTTCATTGATGGAATTGTAGATAAAAATAGATATTTAAATATTCTAAACAAAACTTACATAAAAGTGCTATTAATATGAACATTCGTAATAGTTTTAAATTTTATCAGGATAATGACCCCAAACATAAATCACGTGTAGTTCAAGAATATTTACTGTATAATTGTCCAAAGGTATTGCACCCACCTCCACAGTCACCAGACTTAACTCCGATCGAAAATTTATGGGATTACTTAGATCGTCGAATCAGACTAACACCCATAAAGTCGAAAGACGAATTAAAATTACGATTAACCGAAGAATGGTCACGTATTCCGTTAGAATACTTAAATAAAATTATTTCTAGTATGCCCAAACGTTTAAACCATGTACTTAAACAAAAGGGCAATCCAACAAAATATTAAAATTTATGTAATTTTGTTAAAGTATATGTATATTTTACATAAAAGCATTATGCTTTGCAGAGTGTCCGAATATTTTTGCGACGTCAGAATTAGGCATTATTTCGTTTATCATTAATTAACAAAAGAAGTGTATAAATTAAATAAAAAAATCTTACGGTTTTAGCAACTAGAAAAAGTCTACTAAATCATAAAAAAACAATGAACCCCTTATTTCCAAAATTACTACAGATACACAATGATATGTTTCCAAGTACCATTGTGTCCGAATATTAATGCGGCTCACTGTAGATAATTGGAAATTAATCAATTGCATAATTACGTTTGCCTTTTGGATACGTCGAGATGATTTGTCTGGATATTGATGGATGAAATTACTTGGAATATTCTTCGATTTTGCCGGCACTGACTGCCACAGTGACTGTCATCTCATACCTCGAAAATGAATGCAAATTGGATAAAGTCTTGCCCAATCACGAGTTTCGGCACTATGGCGCAGCCAATCTGAGCGTCGATTCAAGAGCGTTGGTCAAGACTAGGGTGGATCGAAAAAACATTTTTTTTTTTATCAAATTCTAATAGTGCGGAAAAGTTGCCCACCACTATCACTATTACGGGTGTGAAAGCACAATTGAATAAAGTAATATCTGCTGATCTGCACTTGAGCTTGAAATTTCGATATTTTGTAAAAAATTCAAAAATTCTGTTTTAACACTGGCTTTTTGTAGTCAGAAACATTTCCATTATTTTATTCTGTATCTCTTGTAATGGCAAATTCACCTCGCTCAAAAGCCGGAATGTCACAGGGGCAAGGGGAATCGTCCACTCGCTTCAACCTATCCCCTCGAACACAGTTTGTCGCGTGACGAAGAACGCGAACGAAACCAATCACGACAGTCCGCGTATATGGGCAGCCGCTAAGAACTTAAACGTGGAATTTTTTGGAGGGGATTGGGCGAAGCAAGTGGACGATTCCCTTTGCCCCTGTGACATTTCAGTTTGTTGCTAGTCCGACTACTTTCCAGCTCGCAACAGTATATCATTCAGTGTGTCTTGTATAGCACTCCATACAGAGTTGTCTTCAAACATCACAATGTCACATTGTAAATTTTCTTCCCGGCAGTCGGTCCTTTGTCCAATCTTTGGTACTCCCGAAAATTTTACGGGTTTCTAGCTTCCTAGTTATGAGGATGTCATAAGATGCTGTTTAGATCTGAGACGATCGCTTGGACAAGAAAGTGGTGGAAATAGGGAGCCACCTTTTTCTATCATTGCAGATTCGGTTGCGAAGGAATTAAAGGAAATATATATAAAAGATTCTATACCTATAGTTTCGCAGTCACGAGTTTTACAAAAAATTAAAACATATCACTCCCAATATATAAAAATAAAGAGTGACTACAGAAATATCGATAGGTGCCCGGCATTGCAGTCAAAGGTAGATGCGTTTAAAACGGCCGCGTGTAATTTGTTCGACATCGCCGCGTGCAAGTGCCCTGATTTTTCGACTTGTAGTTGTACAAAAGAGAAGAAGGTACCTCTTATTGAACAGAGCTTCCTTCTTGACCAAAGGGGTCCTAGAATTGGTCGCATTGGTGGAGTAGATTTGGTTGAAACGATGAAACTCAACGTGAGAAGATATCGAAATGCGAAAATAAATAAGCTTGAGCATGCTAATGTTCTCGAGCCCTCCTGCTCCTCAACTCATATTTCATCTCCGTTTAATGAGTGCGATTCAAGCGACGAAAGTGTAGACGAGGAATTTGTTCTCTACGAACCACAAAGGAAGAGAAAAAAGTCTTCAGCTCAAATGCGAATTAATTTGACGGAAACTGCGCTTGTCTCACAACGATATGGTGTCAGCGATAGGGCAACAGCACATATTGCCTCTTCTATACTTAAAGATGTTGGACTTGTATCTTCAAGCCAACCTGTCTTAGTTACAGATGGGAACAAAATCAGACGTCAAAAACTTAAAGTAGGCAATATTCTCAAGGAGAAATCACAGGATAATGATCCTATTCTTGGCCTGTACTTCGATAGCCGTAAAGATGATACCATGACGCCAAACGGCATAATCAAAGAGGAGCATATTTCTCTGGTTGCCGGGCCTTACTCAAGATATATAGGCCATGTGACCACTCTCTTAGGAAATGCTACCGATGAGTGCAATGCCATTTATGAATTTTCCCTAAATGAACTCTCTGGTGGTCTGAATGAACTCTTAGTTTTGGGCTGTGACGGCACTAATGTCAATACCGGTTGGAAGGGAGGAGTTCTACGGAAGCTGGAGGAAAAGTTAGGGAGGCCAATGCAGTGGATTGTGTGTCTTATTCACTTCAACGAATTGCCGTTTCGTAGTCTCTTTGAGTTCATTAATGGGCCGACTTCAGGCCCACACACATACACAGGACCCATAGGCTCAAAATTTCCTGGATGTGAGAAACTTCCCATTGTAAAATATAAAACAATGGATTGTGACATACCTAAGCTTGTCTCTTCATATCTCAGTAAAGACCAATGATACCTATTAGACATATCGAAAGCCATTCGTTCTGGCACATGTCCTGATGAGCTTCACTTACGATATCTAAGCCGTATCCATAAGGCACGCTGGCTGACAACCGCAAACAGAATTTTACGATTATACATTTCTACTAAAACTTCTTGTGCAAAAATGCGAGAGTTCGTCAGATATTTACTTAGTGTGTATGTTCCAATGTGGTTCTCAATCAGAAAGAATCATTCCATAGCAGATGGTGCGCGCCATCTTTTTGAGACAAACCGGAGATCTAGATATCTGCCAGTGAAATATCGCACAGTTGTTGATAATTCTATTGCACGTAATGCATACTTCGCTATGCCAGAAAACATATTGCTTTGCATGATGACTGACCACATGGCAGCCGTTCGTAAAGAGGCACTGAATATAATACTTAAAACTAAAGAGGGAGCACAAAATAATGAAATTTCCTTACTAAGGTCTAACGTTCTGCCTGAAATTAATTTTAAACGAATAATTATACCAAAATTATTAATTGGTCGTCATCAGAGATTTCAGTTACTGTGCCACCAGTCCTCAGAAACGTTACAAATGAAGAACTGGTGGCAAAGCACTCTAACACTGAACTTGTGCCAGAATGGAACTTCAGTATGTTTCCGTACCACAGTGGCAGTAGAGCGCACTGTTAAACTTGTAACTGAGGCTTCAGCCACAGTATGTGGCACGGACGCACCAGATCGCAAAATTCGGTCAACGTTACTATCCAGACAAGTGTTGCCGCGATTCGATTGTAAAACCCAGTATTTGAGTGTCCTGAGTGGTGATTATTCTGATTCAGAAACTTATGGAAAGTCCTGCATAATATTTTGGTTGGTTGGTTGGGTAGGGCTTGGGAGGAGCCCGTAATGCAGCCACCTCCACGTGGTGGGCTCTGGGTCACTTGTAACTATTAAGAAAGTGAGCTGCATGCAATGCGATGTACGTTAAGGACCAAAAAAGTTTCCTCTCGGCCTCGAAAAACAGATATCATTATGAAGCTTACATAATACCTACTTCAGAATTTATTTTCGTTAAAATATCGAAATTTCAAGCTCAAGTGCAGAACAGAAGATATTACTTGATTCAATTGTGCTTTCACACCCGTAATACTGATAGTGGTGGGCAACTTTTCCGCACTATTAGAATTGGATATAAAAAAAAAAATGTTTTTTCGATCCACCCTAGTCAAGACTCTACGTCCAGTTTGCGTTCGTTTTCGAGGTGGCAGTCACTGGCAGTGGCAGTCAGTGCTGGCAAAATTGAAGAATATTCCAAGTAATTTCATCCATCAGTATCCAGACAAATCATCTCGACGTATCCAGAAGGCAAACGTAATTATGCAATTGAATAATTTCCAATTATCTACGTCGCGAAAATCGAGTTTCACATTATCTGCAAGACAGAAAAGTATGGTTATGTACGAAGTGTGAATGTTTAGCGTCTTGTTTAGTAGATAATAATTAAACACATGTTTTATTAAAAATGTTAATGTTCGCAGGAGCATGCATGATCGCCTGGGGTGTGTGCTGTGCGGAGATGGAGCTGAAGTAAGTATCGCATGTATCCTGGTTATTCATACGTTACGTTTAATTTTATACTAAGGTTCTATTTGTTTTCAGCTCTAACATAATACTGAATGTGGTGATTCTACAGCAAAAAGAAGTCGAAAATAAAGGAAATTTCCTGATATCGCACCTAATAGGTACCACTGGTTACGGGACGTCTTGTATATGGATTTATAAATGTAAATATTGAATGTTCTTCCTCGAATTTATATGCGCTATTTATATTATTTTGTAACAATTGTAATCACCAATCCTGTTTATTATTAAATAAAGACTAAATCCTTTTTGAAATAAGTAGAATTAATTATTTAATAAACTGTAGAATCTACTAGCTGATTATGTGGGAGCAGGGATACACCTACAGCAATAACGCTACATTTGTGTTGGTGTGTAGGGACGGCCATGTAACGTCACGCGTAGGGAATTGTTTGCCTAATGGAGCTGAAGTAAGTATCGCATTTATTTTGTTTATTCATAGGTTACGTTTAATTTTATACTAATATTGTATTTGTTAACAGCGCTAACACAACAGGGAGTATGATGATTCTACACAAAAGAGAAGTCTACTACTAGGTACCACTGGTTACGGGACATACTGTATATTGATTTGTTAATGTTAATATTGAAAGTTCCTCTTTGTATTTATATGCGATACTTATATTATTTTGTAACAATTGTAATAACATTGTAATCACATATAATTAAAGAATAAATACTTTTTGAAATAAATAGAATTCATTATTTAATAAATGCAGAATCTGCTTGCTAGTTATGTGGGAGTAGGGATACACCTGCAGCAAAACGGTACATATGTGTTGGTGCGTAGGTCCATGTGACCTCACGCGTAGGGAATTGGTTAGGAATTGTGGCCTTCAGATGGCGCTGTTGGATGTGTCAGGGGGGCAGCAGGACCTGCCGCGAATCTGCCGTCGATCTGCCGGCAGACTCTGCTTGGCAGGGTCTGCCGGCAGAACCGCAGTCGAATGCGGACGTAGGCTGCGCCGCAGCTGCCGGCAGATCCTGCGCTCTCCTGGCAGACCCTGCCGTCAATCTGCTGGCAGACTGCCGGCAGATTGCTACCAGGGAATATAATTACAAAATAAAAAAAAGATGTGAAATCAAAATGAGCTGCAAGTACATAAAGGTGCTTTCCAACTGCGCTTAAGATGACACAACTACATATACACAGCTAAAATGTTGTGTTCATAAATTCCATTACGCATATCGCGGACATTTGTTAATTAACCCATCAAAACGAATCCTATTTAAAAACATTGTCGTAAATTAATTAATAGCTTTACAAAATTAATGATATACAAAAATTGCGCCAATTATAACAATGACTGTTTATACAAAGAAAAAAATTTATTAAATAATATTAAGCAGATATATTTTTATACAAATAGATATTTTAATACGAATAAATATTTTATTCAAAATACTTGGCGCTGCGAAACCGAAAAAAATGTTAATTGTCTTAGTATTAATTAATAATTTATAATAACTCCCTTACAATCTAAAATGCATAAACATATACATATACATATTAGAAACGCAGTCAGATTTATTCTACATATATTTCATTCTAATATCATACGTAGCATATGCAAACGTACACAACACACACATTCACGAACGCACGCACAAGAAAGAAAGAAAAAAAGATTAATGCAATTTATACGTATTTATTTAGTTTAGCAACACCAATTCGGGGCGCAGCGCCAAGTATTTTGAATAAAATATTTATTCGTATTAAAATATCTATTTGTATAAAAATATATCTGCTTAATATTATTTAATAAATTTTTTTCTTTGTATAAAGTCATTGTTATAATTGGCGCAATTTTTGTATATCATTAATTTTGTAAAGCTATTAATTAATTTACGACAATGTTTTTAAATAGGATTCGTTTTGATGGGTTAATTAACAAATGTCCGCGATATGCGTAATGGAATTTATGAACACAACATTTTAGCTGTGTATATGTAGTTGTGTCATCTTAAGCGCAGTTGGAAAGCACTTTTATGTACTTGCAGCTCATTTTGATTTCACATCTTTTTTTTATTTTGTAATGTTACGTCCGAAATCGAGATTTGGGATTGATGATTGACTTCGCAACGTAAAGAGGGGATCTTGCCCCGTCGCCTCCACAGCGCAACCGTAATCCCTAAGGCCCGTCACGCTTTTTAGAGTAACTGTGCGGGGCAGGTGGATTGGTAATTTAAAAAGATGGAGAAGAAAAAGAAGAGATGTGCGTTTCGTCTTGGGACCGTCAGCCAGACTCATCAGTAGGGCTATAGCTGACGGCCCCGTGCCCTAGACACACGGGGACTAGGAGGAAATAAACTTGGAACTTGTATATACAGGGTGTCCCAAAAATGCTGCGGTTCTTTGAAGGGGGTGATTCAGGGGATGATTGCAAACAACTTTTTCCTTTGCGAAAATTCTCTCCGAGGTTTCGTTAACGAGATAATAACAAAAAGCACCGACCAATCAGAGCACGAGCCTTCGGCTGGCGCTCCCGCGCTAGCGTGGCCGCGCGCCGGGCCGCGTTGCGACTACGAACAAGCAAGGCGGCATGCACGGAAGGAAATTGCGTAGAATGGCAAATGAAAAAGATGTAACAAAAAAATCGAAACTTTTGCCATGGAACAATGAAAAAAGGATAAATGGATGAAAATCACGTGTAACGTAAAAAGACGAATACACAGTTGTTTTTTTTTTTTTAAAGACGAATCGAAAATAATAATTATATGGAGCGAGAGGATAAGGAACACGTAAATTTCCTTTTTTAATAACACAAACGAAAAGGTAATGCAACAGGGAACGAGTGAAAAGTGATCGTAGTTCGTTATTGTGATAAAAATCCGTAGTCCAATAATGGCCAACACTGTTGTTGATAGTAGTAAGGTTAAGCGGGTTCCAACCCAGGTCCTCTGAGGGGAGCGCGGGGGCGGGGGAGGAAGTGAGGGTGCGCGGGGGAGCGCGGCAGAGGGAAACATGGGCGCGGGGCCTGCGGGGAGAGGAAGACAGGTTGCGCGCGCACGAGCCGCGGAGTGGGGGAAGCCGTGATGATGGAGGGGATCAGTCCGGGCCGAGCCGCCGTGGAGACCTCTCCAGACCGGACCCACCATCGGAAATTTTTCAGAGGGGGAATGACCCCCGAAAAATCTCTTTCAGACCTTGGCCCACCCCCGAGAACTTTTTCAGAGGGAGGGAATGACCTTGGCCCACCCCCGAAAATTTTTTCTAAACCAATATGTGATGGAATTATCCCCCAACACAGAGAAATAATAATTTATTTTTATCGGATGAAGTCGGGAAAGATCGACTTTTTGCAAACCATGTATTCCGAGGAGGGAAAGAGAGAGAGCATTACTTTAAAAAGCTCAATTCGGAGGAGGGAAAGAGACAGCGCTACTTGGTGGCACAATAGCATTTTATTCTACAGCTAACAAGTTTTCGAAGCGTTCCGATTCAGCGTCGCAGCGTATCGCGCGATCGTGTGTAATTCGACTCCTTTGGAGCGGCCGTGTGGGGTGACGTCATTTGGCGGCGCCAAGTACGAAATAGAATTATGCGGTGTCAGCAGAAATGCTGAATCTTAAAATTATGCGAGGAAAGGAGGAGGAAACCGGGTGAATAAAATGGTACAATGAAATAAGTTTAAGAATATATATTGTTACAAAATATATATAGAATATAAAAAGAATATGAATATAAAAAAGTGAAGAAAAATTAGGGTGGCGACGAAGGCGGCGAAGGCGATGAAGGCGGCGAAGGCGGCCACATATCCCACTCGATAGGACCATCAGCAAATAGTTCACTTAATAATAAATCCACAGGAACTTGTACAGGGTCAGTTTGAAGTCCAACAACGCTAGCCCAAAGCCCCGATATTTTATTCGCGGAAACGTTTTCATAATCAATCTCTGTTTTCACGTTTCGCCAAACCATACTCGTTGGAGCAAACATATGATTATACCGCATAGATATATGCCTATTCGCCTTATTCTCATCATCGCAGTCAAAAAACATTTGGTCTGCATATTGATTCAACCAATATTGCTCATCATTGTGGTACTCATACGCATGGCCATTCATTGGGTTACGAAATACTTTTAAATAACTGTCGCCATCCTGAATAGCTTCCGCCTCATACAGTTCCGCACATCGAATTTCTTCGGTTTGAACCGCAACATTTTGACATGCCACACACACTTTCGGGCTGGATGGATGGAAAATTGTCGCAGCAGCGGTGATCGTAGCAGTAGCTGGATGATTCAAATTGATTGGCAACGACATAATCTGAAACCGATTTTTCTTATAATTCTCAAAGTTACTAACACAACGATTCACTAAAAAATATGATAATGGAAACTCACGGTATTATTCGATTGTATTTTCTATGCGTTGAACGACTGACGATATCCTTCAAAAGCAATTTCACTTAAAATGAAAAAAAGTGTCATACAAAAACTTTCAACCGTCTTTAAAGATTGATGAGCAACTGGTCTCGCTACATCTTCGGGCTCGCATATATAAAAAACCCCTCCTGTCATGAAATTGAGAAGTCCATAGCTTTGCAAAAAGTAAGAACTAAATATAATTACGCGGTGTCAGCAGAAACGTTGAATCTTAGAATTATGTGGCGAGGATGATGATGGGTGAATAAAATTGAGAAATAATTCATGTTTAAGAAATTTTATTTAAAATTAAAATTAAAAGAATATAATTTAACATTTTTTCTTCCTACAAGCATCAGCTAGAATAACATTGATGGCGCATGCTACCAGTTCACAATCTACATGATAATCCTCACACTATTGTTCGCTATCGCGTATGATTTTAGCAGCACGACGCGCATCTAATGTTTCACAGGCAACATCGCTCTGCTGTAGCACGTTAACAAAAGTTTCAAATTTAACTTTCGCATCTTCAGCAGTTTGATACATCCGCGGATACACATACTCTATACATGGATGAAGATTTAATAAAAATGTTGCTGTATCTAGTGTGAAATACAGTGCATTATCACATTGTGTAATCTTTATAATTGGTGAATCAAAGATCCGAAAAAATTCCACCGTTAAAGTATCAATCCGCATTGAGTCTGGTTCAGGTAATCGTGCACATTCTTCGATGGCTTCAGGGCTGTCGAATAGCACACCCCATGTATGCCATGATAATATGAGATGATTTCCATGATTGTCGCCGAGAAGAATTTCTACATCGACCGTAGGTCCTACGTCGATTCCAATTTCTAAATATTTGCTACCCATGGATGTTAATGCGTATCTTCTGACCATGATACGCGATCCTTGGCGCGGACTAAGAGAACAATCAAAGCTATGAAATTATCCGCTCGTATTAGGAACAAACATAAAAATTTTGAGATGTGAAAATTACGCCTTACCAGTCATTATATATATTCTCCCCACATGGAGCTATACCATCATCTCGCACGATCGGAACGAAATAATCCTCACACCCAGCGAGTATTTCATCAATGGTACTGTAAATTTTATTCATAGCACTATTTGTTCCGTCGAAAGTCACTGAGGCTACTGAGCGATTGATGGAACAGCGTTCGAGAGCCGTCTTAAATAGTGGTGTGATTGCTTCCCCCACCACCGCATTTTATTTTAAAACTTCCAAATTTTCCATAATGTTTTTCAATCTTAACGTCGCAGCGTATCGCGCGAGATGATGTCATTTTTTGCAATGCTAACGTAACATGATACTTCTGAGAACGTCGAATCATAGAATTCTGGGTCAGCAGAAACAACGATTCTTAGAAATAGGTGTCAGCAAAAACAACGATTCTTAGAAATAGGTGTCAGCAGAAAATTTGTTGGACGATCTCGCGCGCTAATTCGTCATACGCTTGAATCATAGAAAGAATTATGCTGCATCGACAGAAACTGCATAGACCCATATTAGGATGGATCGCCATATTTTTGCATGCAATGTATTCGAGGGAGGGGGTACGCTAAAAGAGTAAGACAGAGATAGAAAATCATGCATAAAAGCGTGCTGTAAACTGTGCAAAGCCTCAATTTGTTGTAACACGTTGCACAGATTACAGCCATGGGAGAATTCGCGCAAGTAGAACGCCAATTATTGGATCAATCTGCACGATTGATTTTCCGGGAAGAGTACCTCGCGTGGGAAGAACGGTGCAACGAATGTATCGAATCGTTGGAAGAACAGAGTCGCGTAAAACGCCCGCGATTATCGATCGGTGTTCGACAATCCGTGGTTGCTCGAATCGCGCGTCTCGAAGGACTAAAATATTCGTTGCGCGGACGTTTCGTGCGCGAAGGTGCCGGACATTCGAGCACAGGACTTTTGTGGCGCGAAATAGACGCTGCGTTCGATAGCCGCGTATTAACTGGTGCAGTGCTAAATTCAAACTACATCGAGCCGCGCAACTTCCTTCAAGATGCGGCGACCATTGTGCTGGAGCATGTGCGGGGCGCTTTGAGGAAACAGCGGAACCTCAAAGTGGACACAGTGTTCAACGGTGAATTTGTGGCGGGTGACAAGCATGCTTGCAAAAGCATCAACACCCGAAACTGCGAACTCTTCCGCACATCCGATCTACAGGAGTGGTATCAGCGATGCGTCGTCGAACCCACACTGGCATCGTTGGAAGAGTTCCAGGAACGCGACAGCGGATGGGCATTGACGAGAATCCTCAACCTAACCGTCAATGTCAACAAGTACAATCCGCTGCGCGCGGGGTGCCACTACAAGTTGCCGCAGAATTTATTGTTGAAGAATGCAACAATTAGTGTACAATCCCCGGACAATACGTGCTTCGCGTGGGCAGTGGTCGCCGCTCTCCATCCAGCTGAAAGACATCCCGATCGCCAAAGCTCATACCCCGACTATGCGTCCGTATTAAATCTCCAGGGTATTGAGTTCCCGATGCCTCTGGGACAGATTGGGAAGTTTGAACGGTTGAACGACATCTCCATCAACGTGTACAGTTTCGAGATGGAGATGGAGAAGCCGAAGAAAGGTTCCACAGTCTTCCCGCTGCGCCTCACCAGCCAAAAGAGGGATCGGCATGTAAACTTGCTCTACACGCCGAATCAAGAGCACGGCGATGTAGGGCACTTTGTGCTAATCAAGAACTTGTCCAGGCTGGTGAGCGCGCAGCTGAGCAAAAACAAAGCAAAGAAATTCATCTGTGATCGGTACGTATATAAAACTTGTGAAATGTTAAAATGTCTCGCGGAAAAAAAATTAAATAAAATTTTTTTTTTGTGTTTTTACAAATGTATGCACTATTTCGGATCCGCCGAGAAGCTGGAGCTTCATTCGCTGGACTGCGGGCAGATGAATGATTGCGCCATCCTGCTGCCCAGCGAAGGAAACAATCTCCTCAGCTTCGGCAACCACGGTATGAAGGAGCGGCTCCCCTTCGTGGTGTATGCAGATCTCGAATGCATCATCGAGAAAACAGAGGACAGTCACCGAATGGGTGATGTAGATAATAAATTACACATGTATCAACACCATAAAGTTCATAGTATAGCCTATTATATGCATAGCTCGTATGATACATCGCTGTCGACGTATCGATGTCGCCGCGACGCGGATTGTGTTTCATGATTCGTAGACGAACTAAAAAATTTTGCAAACTTTGCCAAACCCATCTTGTCTAGTAATGTTCCCATGCTTGATTTAACTCCTGAACAGTGGACGACATTTCGCGATGCAACACACTGTCATATTTGCGAAGAATCATTCAAGGCTAGTGATATACGATTTCGCGACCATTGTCATCTCTCCGGACGGTTCGGTGGCCCAGCACATTCGGAGTGCAATTTAAATGATAAAAACGCGTTTTACATCCCCATAGTTTTCCATACTTTATCCGGCTACGATTCGCATTTCATTATCGAGGAAATAGCTACCGCTTTTGAAGGTCACGTTGACGTATTACCCATAACGAAAGAAAAGTATATTTCCTTCACAAAAAATGTCGAAGATACGGCTGAATCAGACTCGCGAAATTATATTAAATTACGATTCATCGATTCGTACAAATTTCTCAATACCTGTCTCGACAAATTAGCATCTTTTCTGAGCACAGATCAATTAAAAATTTTACGATCCAAATTTGAAACATTATCCACGGAGGATTTCAATTTATTGACGCGAAAAGGTGTCTTTCCGTATGAATACCTTGATTGCGCGAACAAGCTGCAGGATCCATGCTTACCGCCGCGCGAATCATTCTACAGTTCGTTAACGGGTGAAACTGTATCAGAGACCGATTACGCGCACGCCGAGACCGTCTGGCAGCGTTTTGAGATTAGAACCTTGGGCGAATACAGCGACTTGTATTTGAAAACAGATGTCTTGTTATTGGCAGATATTTTTGAAAATTTTCGCGAAAGTTGTATCAAGAGCTACGGATTAGATTCGGCACATTATTATACTCTACCTGGTTTCACATGGGATGCAATGCTAAAACACACCAAAATTACCTTCGAATTGCTCACAGATGTCGATATGGTTTTGTTTATCGAACGTGGTATACGCGGGAATTTAAGTCAATGTTCCGGAAGATACGCACATGCCAATAACAAGTACATGTCATCTTACGACGCATTGGAAGAGTCATCGTACTTGATGTACTTTGACGTGAACAATTTGTATGGATGGGCAATGTGCCAGCCCCTGCCACACGCTAAATTTCAATGGGTCGAAGATGCCGCAAATTTTGACGTGTCTTCGATCGCTTCCGATTCGCCCACGGGATACATTCTCGAGGTAGATCTGGAATATCCGCAACGTCTGCACAACATTCATGCCGATCTACCGTTCTGTCCGACGCGTGCCAAACCACCTGGCAGCAGGCAGGACAAGTTACTCGCGACGGTATATGATAAGCAGCGTTACGTTATTCATTATCGCAACCTGCAGCAGTGCACGCGTCACGGTCTTCGTATTACAAAGATACACCGCGTACTTCAATTCACTCAATCTCCCTGGCACCGCGATTACATCGAACTCAATACATGATTTAGGACAAGCGCGACAAACGATTTTGAAAAAAATTTGTACAAATTGATGAACAACGCGGTATTCGGTAAAACTATGGAAAATGTGCGAAATCACGTTGATGTAAAACTTTTGACACATTGGGAAGGGTGATATGGCGCGGAGGCAATGATCGCGAAACCGAATTTCCACAGCAGAAGTGTTTTTTTGGAAAATTTAATAGCTGTTGAATGGCGAAAACTCGAGGTGAAATTCAACAAACCGATATACGTGGGTATGTGCATTCTGGACATCTAAAAAATTTGTTTGTATGAATTTCACCACGAGTACATGTCTCCCCTGCACGCTCAAAATTGTAAAATTCTATACACCGACACTGACAGTCTTATTTATCACATTCGATGCGACGATATCTACGAGACCATGAAACACAATATCGATAGATTCGACACAAGCGATCCCATCGATAATGCATATAATATGTCGCGTGTAAATAAGAAGGTTCCAGGGCTGATGAAGGACGAAAATAACGGTGCGATAATGACCGAATTCGTAGGTCTTAGAGCGAAAATGTATGCACTTCGCGTAGACGGCAAAAAAGATACGAAAAAGACGAAAGGCGTCAAGACCAACGTCATAGCCAGAACGATAACTTTCGACGACTACGCGCAGTGTTTGCATAGGGAGATCGAAATGGTTCGCAGACAATCATGCATACGGTCTAAATTGCATAAAGTGTACACCATTTCGGAATCCAAAATCGCTCTAAGTCCGTACGACGACAAGCGGCATATCGTACCCGATTCGACCGACACTCTGCCCTGGGGACATTATAATATACCGTTGTAAAATAGAAATTATTGTATTTATTATAAATAGTGGACATATTGTATAATATAAAATTGTTCACAAATGTATAGAAATTGTTCACAACTGTATAGAAATTGTTCGCAAATGTATAGAAATTATTATTGTATTTATTAACTCTTCATATAAATAGTGGGATTATTGCGTAATATAAAATTGTTCGCAACTGTATAGAAATTATTATTGTATTTATTAACTCATTCATATAAATAGCAAGATTAATGTGTAAAAATAAAAATTGTTTGCACATTTACATATGTATCATTGTATTTATTGAACCATGTATTATTATTTTACATTACAATATTTTTATTTATCCAAGAATTGTGTGATTTATCAAAGCATAGCCACTTGACGTACACCTTATCCCCCTTTCTACGCAACACTTTTTCCACTAGATACACATCAGGATCGGTGACGCGTTGCAGCTCGTGTTCATAGAATCCTCCGGCAACAGGTTTTCCACAGGAATCGACCAGCAGATACGTCGCGGGATTAGTTGCCTGTACTTTGGCTATCTCGAACACCTCCGTTGTCCAATTCGGTGTATAGGCTTTATCTAAGATGGTTTTAAATTTGCTTACGCGCACAAACTCGCCCAACTTGAATCTCGCTGGAGCAGCGATCTTTATGTTGCTGTACACGGTGGCTAGCAGCTTATCGGCGATCGCAGGGGTAACATCGCAAGGACGCATTCCGATGGTTCTATGTTTTCTTACGTTATACTCTGCAAGTAGACGCGGTAGCGCATCGGTCCATCTGTAGGTTCCATTGAGCGTAAACATTTTCCACATATTGTTCTTCAAAGTTCGATTGAAACGTTCCACGACGGAGGCCTTCATCACCGAATACGTCGAATAATGATTAATGTCGTGCTTTGTAAAGAGTTTCTGCATATCGGCGTTGTAAAATTCTTTTCCTTGATCGGTTTGCAAATTTTTAGGATATCGATCTCTAAATATCTTTGCAAACGCTTTAGTCACCTCAGCGCCACTTTTAGTCTTGAGCGGTAACGCCCACCCATACTTGCTCAGCACATCGATGACGGTGAGTATGTAGTGATGACCCTGGTTGAATCGCGAGTATGGACGCATTTCTACAATGTCACCTTGCCACAGATGATCGTATCCATGCACTATGACGCGCCTCCGTGGGAAATGTCTTCGAGCTGGAGCGTGCAATTCCTCAACGAGTTGTCGCTTTTTGTGGCTATGGTTTTCTTTACTCTTGGATTTCGATAATGGCTGCATGTTTGATCGCAGAGGTGTCTTGGACACGAATGATGCGATAATTATCGTGTACGTGCATTATGTGCTTCCCGTCGGTCCCAGGAAATTCTGGACAAGTTGCTGCTCCGTAGCAAAAGCGGTTATAGCCTCTTTAACATTACGAATTTCGTTGTTCGGCTGTGGGATAGAATTCAACGCCTGCGATATCTTTTGAACGCTGTTTTGCAACGCCAGCATATGTTTCTGAAACACGACCAGCTTCCTCTCTAATTCTTCCTGCTGCTCTCTCAAACATTTAATGCTCTTTTCCACGTATAGTTTATTGACGGCATCGGTGTCGGCCACCGGCTGAGCTACGCGTCGTATCTTGCGTGATTTTGCATCAAAGTCGGCACCAACCACGCAAAGAGCGTTATCTCGCGTGTAATTTCGAAGCACACCGTTCCATTTGTAATAGTCCATTCTAGCTGCTCCACTCTTCTCGAGCGATACCCCAAATTTGTTGATCGGCATCTCGACGCATACTATGCACATCATCGGTGTGCGGTTTAATTTATATAATGAGGCCTATCTCGCGGAGTTCCTCGTGAATAGATAGAATTTCAGGACCATGAGAGTTGTTACCCGCCTGACGCGACGCTTCCAGCAAACGCAACCGATCCACCAGCTCGTTGGGATCGTCCCAGTGCACGTAATCGATCTTGTTATCGTTTACCACCATGGCTCGCGGTGTCCTTAGACCTTTCCCTGCTCTACTAGCCGATGCGCTAGGGAGTAGCGGTGCAATTACATGTTTGTACTTGTATCCCTTGTTGCTCAATGGGGGCTTTTTAGCGACATGATCGCGTCTGTGGGCGTTTGTCGCCAGTAGTATACTTTTGTATTTTCGTTTATCGGCATCGGTGCATACAGTATCGTCAGGAATTCTCTTGAAAATCAGTTCGTAAAGGCCGACTGTTCCTCTGTATTTTACACCATCTATGATTATATTGTCATCCTTGTCCATATCGAAAGCCTTATCCCCAAGCATGGGTCTACTATCGTCAAAGTATACGCCGTACACATAGTCACTTGATGTATTCTTATCACCACTTAGGATTGCGCTCATGTATTTTTGTCCCAGCGGACCGAAATGGCTGCGAAACGTTTCTTGTCCCTCGGGTGTTTGGAGTTGTTGCCTAACAGATGTTGCCAACGGCTCGTTGGGACCAGTTTCGAAAACGTCATCATCAATGGTTGAGAGCGATTGTACACGAGGAAGTGTATTTATTGGCGCGGGAGGAACGGGAGACTGGTTTGATGTAGCATTATGCCGTTTCCGCTTCGATTGAACCGGTGTGTAGGTTACGGGTGAATATTCCGATAACGTGTGTCGTTTCCTCTTTGCCTTACGCGATGTGTTCCCTTTCGATGGGATTTTTGTTTTAGGCGTTAATGTTTCTTTCTCTTCAACGTCTGTGCTCATCAGCGGTGATATGTCAGCATCTGTCGCTGCGGTATTTTCCGCAATATGCTTTAAGGGTTCGACGATAGGTTTGAAGTATCTCTCCAACGCGACATCTTCCTCCATCTTGCCAGTCTTCAAAGCCTGATATTTCCGGCGAATGACTTCGCTGGTTTTTGCAATTTCCTTCGCTATTCTCTCGCGATCCTTAATCTCCAGAGTATCGATATCAATCATCGTTGTACCGCAGATGTTGCTTTCCCACCGACGTGTTGATGACAATTGACCATCTCACGGTACGGCAAACTCGTTAAATCCCTTTCTATAACGTCCATTGGACATCGCGCTATCCTTGTTTATCACCGCGAAACCATACTTCCGTTGCCAACAATTACGACACAAAGCGCAGAAATCCTCGTAAGTCATGTCAGTGTTTACGTGATCGTTGTACACATGTTTCAAGTTGGTACCATCCTGCTTAAACAGAATCAGCAGATTCGCATTGTCGCGTATAAGATGTTTGGGAATCTTTGCGTACGTCTGACAGAGATAGAAACAGTCAACGTTCGAGTGGCGCCCCATTGCAAAGTACTCCCTTATCGTATCTTGCTTGTCGCATGCCACGTCATCAAAGATAAAAATAGAATTCGGAAGCGATTCGCTCGGTGGAATGACGTCACTGTTATTCGAAAATGTAAAGTAGCCAATTTCATCTATCGGAGTCAATAAATTCTCCAAATACTGATATTTCGGCTGTTGCAACGACTTGGAATACACATACACGTTCTCAAAGCGGACGCCGTGTGGACTTTCCAACAAGCTCACCAGCACGTTGGTCTTTCCACAATTTGATGGACCGCAAATTAGGCAGCGGATAGTGTTTGGTAGCATGCTACCATGTCTGCGTCTTGTTTTCGGGGACATCATTTGCAATTTATCGTCAAAATTTGCCACGCGTATCGTTACACGGTTGTCGCACGAATCGCATCCTCTCCGTGAACTGTGAAAAATGATTTTGATACGTCGAAGCAGCGACGCGCCCTATTTATAGGTCCGCGCCGAAACACGACAGCTCAGTATTCAAAATGCTTCTGATCCTGTCGGATAATTGCGATTTTCGAGACCTAACCTCTGAGCAGTTGAAATATATACCAAAGATTATTCTACTGCGCGAGTTTGGCAGACACATTGACCAGATGCGGGACCGACTCCCGGAGCATATAAAAGCCGATTCTGAGGTTCAGCAGCATCGTCGGCGCTTTGAACATTATAACCGCCCTTGGCAGCGAACGCATATCGACGGTCCAGCACCATTGATTAAAAACTGTAGCGAATGTCACCAACGAGAGTAAAGAAAGGTTGTGGTCTGTTAAATCGCTACCTATCGAATTACATATCCCGGGATACCAGTTTTGCGGTCCAGGAACTCATCTGATAAAACGATTGGCTAGAGGTGATCGAGGCATCAATCCGTTGGACGCAGCGTGTCGCGAACACGATATTGCGTATTCGCGTAGCAACGACCTCGGTGAACGGCACGCGGCAGATAAAGTTCTCGCTGACAAAGCGCGAAAACGCATCGTTCCGCGAGACTCGACTATGGGTGAAAAGGTGCTGCTACAGCTATTTGGGCAACTATGAAGGCCAAGACGAAAATCGGAATGGGGATGAAAACAAAAACCCGCAAAAGGACTCCAAAGAGAGCATCGCAAAAGCGGATTCTTCCGGTGGCAAAACGGGGTGGTATATTACCACTTCTCCCGCTGCTAGGTGTTCTCGGATCGTTAGCTGGCGGAGCGGCGGGGATCGCCAAGGCGGTAAACGATAATAAGGCGGCGCAGCATCAATTGCAGGAAATGCAACGTTATAATCGCTCCATGGAAGGCCGTGGACTTTATCTCACGCCATACAAGCGTGGACAGGGAATATCGAAACGAAAAAAAAATAAAAATACTTGCGGGCCTAACTACCGATGCGCAATTGGAGGAGTTGGCAAAACGTATGCGTATTCTATTCTTTAGAGGTGTTTTTATGCGCAACCAGCCGGAGGAGTACATCGAAACGAGAGCGGTATCGTAAATTTGGACAATGTCGAGGGGCCGGGGACTCATTGGGTGGCATATGCGAAGAGAGGGTGTCGAGCTATATATTTCGACAGCTTTGGGAATCTTCGACCGCCTAAGGAATTGGTACAATATCTGGATAAAGATGCTGTGAAAATCGAATACAATCGAACGGCTTATCAGAAGTACAATCAGAGCAATTGTGGACGACTATGTCTACGCTTTCTACAAACGATCGACACCAAATTTAAGGATTGACTTCCACCACTATGATTCAGTACTAGTCGAGCCGTGCAGCTCTGAATATGTCGCTAATATTCACTCTAACCGGCAAGAGTAGCACCCTCGCGGTGAGCTACTTTCGATTTGAGCGACGATGATTACGAGCTGGGCATAACAACCTTTGAAACTTATCATACAATACCGAACATCGACTGGAGCAACGATAACTTCTACTTCGTCGTAAACTATGGCATCAAAAACAGCAGTGTTGACACCAGTCCTGAAACTATTAGGATTCCGCACGGCACCTACGAACTAGACGCCATTGCCAAGTATTTGAGACAGCGATTACTCGAGCGGTATCCTAAAAATCTCGATGACACCAGCAATGGTGACAACGATGTGTATCCTATTGTTTGAAAATGCGCTTGAGCAGGTGAGATGAGCTCTCGTTGAGGTTAGGTTCGTGAGACACAGCAAAGCACAGTTCAGTTGATAAAAGAGAGCTTTGTTTTTATTGTTAAAACACTCGTTGAGCGGATGAGAAAGAGATGAGCACTGAGCACATGTACAATTCAATATTTGTGCGCGTCGCGAACAATGATTTGCGTGGGCGCGCGCCGCCACGTGACTCCCGATTTACGCGGTCGCCGCTGCGATTTCACGCCCGTGAGTAACAACTGAGATCGGTTGTGAGAATGTGAGAATGTGAGACGGTGAGATGAGAATGGTTTTGAGACTGAAAGTGAGAATATTCACAAGTTGCGTTAAAGGATGGCACGTCTTTACCCGCACGCTGTATGAACAAGAGTGAGAATTCAAGATGGATGAAAGTTCGTTACGCGTCGTTTCGACCGTCGTCGAAATCGATCCACGTAGTGAAATCTGATTGGGTGAGCGCTCGAGAGTGATTGAGAAATCGATCGCCGGTTCGACAATCGATTGCCGATCAGCCGTGAGTGTGGCGTCCGGGAGGTGCTGCTGAGACATGAGTGCGGCGGTGAGCGGAACTGAGCAATCCCAAACACCTATAGTGTTGCGTCCCAACAACAACACCATGAAAAGCGAGCTGTACTGCTCGTTCGCCGTAGATTTTACGAAGCGCAATAACATTGGATCGCTACTGGGCTTCTCGACGAATCGGATATTAGAACCAGGGCGGTGGCAGGAATCGGACGATCCAATTAATATCATGAACGTGAACATTATCCGTGTAGAATGTAGTGTGACCGCTGGCGCGTACAACAATGGCAAACGTGTACATACGATACATGAATTTTCTCCGAGATTTCCACCAGGATATAAGATATCGGAAACGCCCGCACAGATCATGTACCTTCCAATCACCGCACAGGTTATTACGGATCTAACGATACGCGTTGTGGATCAAGACGGACGGTTGCTAGATTTTCGAAGTGAAGAGATTACCATCAGACTGCACGTGCGACGACGACAATAATACGTGTGGTGCGAAAGAGATGCTTGTGTTGAACGACTCCAGAAACTCGTTTCTTCCAAGTGAAATTGTTTACAACAACAACAACACAGCTCTGATCACGCTAAAAAGAAGAGGCTCAGTGCTGCGAACATTGCATTTTTGAGATCATTGGGATTCATTGTGCGCATATAAGTTGAAAAATGGCTGATATTCTAAGCATTGGAGGGAAGCCGACGTTTGATGATCGCATCGTCAAGCTCGAGACTCACACATACAACCCATATTTCAACACAACGTTTGGATACAACAATGAGATAAGAATACCCATACAACAGCAGGATTTGTACACATTACCGTGTGAAAGTTTCCTCTATGTGGAGGGGATATTGAAGATAAATAAACAAAACGATGCGTTAACGGTGATGTTGGGAAATAATTGTGTGGCGTTCTTATTCGACGAGATTCGATACGAGCTGAACGGTGTGGAGATTGATCGTAACAGAAACGTTGGAATAACTAGCACGCTTAAGAACTATGTATCGCTGACATCTGACGAAGACAAAAATATGGAGAATGCCGGATGGGGCTTGAAACGACGCGATGGGCTAATAGTGAAAAATTATTTCAATTTTTGCGTCCCACTCAAATATTTGCTGGGATTTTGCGAGGACTACAAACGCATAATTATTAATGCGCGTCACGAATTGATTTTAATACGATCGCGCAACCACAACAATGCTCTGATAGGATCACCGATGTTGGAACCAGAAATTGAATTACTTAAAGTGCAATGGCGGATGCCTCATGTGACGCTGAACGACCTTAATAAGCTATCGTTGCTACGTGCTTTGGAAAGTGGACAAAACCTGAGCATTTGTTTTCAATCGTGGGATCTGTAGGAGTATCCTCTCTTACAGAGCACGACCAAGCATTCGTGGGCCGTGAAGGCATCTGCGCAGCTGGAGAAGTCGCGATGTGTGATCCTTGTTCTACAGACTGGTCAAAAGAATGTGATGACTGAATATGTTACTAAGTTCAACAACTGTAAATTAACCAATGTAAAACTTTTTCTCAACTCGGAATTTTACCCATATGATGACATGAACTTGGACTTTGACAAGAATAAGCACGCCATCTTGTATCATATGTATACGCAATTCCATAAATCGTATTATGGACATAGTTGCAACGAGACATTATTCATCATGGCTGAATTTTTACAATTTGGTCCCCTCGTGGTAATAGATTGCTCGCGACAAAATGAGTCGATCAAGAATGGCACCGTGGACGTGCGCATAGAATTCGAGTGTAAAGAGAATGTGCCGGTAAATACTACGGCCTACTGTCTGATTCTGCACGATCGGGTGGTTGAATACAATCCGCTGACAAACGTGATGCGCAAATCACAGCATCCGGTGGTTGGTGGCAAAACATCATGGACTACGGTGGAACGATGGAGACGTTCCGTACAGTATGGCTAAACAGCTAATTTCGAAAGCTGTAGCTGATGCAATCGACGAAGAAGATGACGCATCGCATATCGTATACGTTAAAGGGTTGCAGAAACGCGACTGGCTTGCGGATTTCCTCGATGAAAATACGAGAGCGGACGTGGTCATCGAGACGCTGGACATTGACTATGAGGATATTAAATCTCTAAATAAGCTAAATGTAGTTAATACTCTGCGATGTAGCAGACACGTAAAGCATTGTGCCTTGCAAAATGTATTTAAAATATTCAACTGGTGGTCTAAACGCCAGAGAGAAATTCATAAATAAAATATAATCAATTTTTAATTCATAAATGTTTTTTCTTCACCCTCCCCAACCTCCTAAATACGATGTATGCTAGATTAAGACGATAGTTATAATTATTATGTAGAAGCATTCACGTTCAGAGTGATACGATTCACGTTCAGAGTGGTACGATTCGCGTTCAGAGTGGTACGATTCACGTTCGATTTACGTTCAGAGTGGTAGGATTCACGTTCGATTTACGTTTAGAGTGGTATGGTAAAGTATAGTGAAATGATGCAAACGAAGAAGGATAGGATGGTCAGTGAATAATTCGAAGAAGATGCAGATGGTAAAGGTGGTCAGCGAAAATGCAGGTGGAACACATAGAAGGAGAGGGTGACCAGTGAAGAACAAAGGCATCCTACTTTGCAACATATGCAACTTTAGGCATGGGTGACAAATTGTATGAGCGCTGTGGGACCACTTGTCTTCAAATCGTGGTAGCTACCAATCGTTTTATATAATATTTTTTGAAGAGACAATTCTTTTATTTTTTCACAAAAAAATATGGGACTACAGCGAATCGCTCCGGAGTGCGAGCCCGAGGTATGTACTTTACAATATTCTTACATTTATCGCGTTTAACCTTTTGAAATCGCGCGAGATTAAATCAGGTGATATTATCAATATTATCTATATCATGGGTTTCTATGTTCTAGGGTTCGCTACCATCAACGCCACTGTGGTCGCCCGATTGGGCGACGCCTAATTGGGGTTCTCCACGATTGTCACGTTCGCCGTCACCGTCACCGCACCATCGCCGCCTTCTCCGCCATCGCCGCCTTCTCCGCCATCATCGCCTTCTCCACCGCTGCAAGTGGTATGTAATACACTCCAGTGTTTTATGTTTAATACGTTTAATGCAATTATTTTGTGTATTTTATGTTTAATACGTTTAATGTATCAATATTATATCGACGTTTGTGTATGTGTTCTAGGATCCACAAGCACTGTATATGCAATTAGATATGTTGGCGCGGATCCTGGCGGAGAATGCGCCCCCGGCGGTACCACCCCAGGAGCCGCGGATGCGGCGGTGAGGGCCTGGTGGTTGATCCGATGATGGCTGTTCGGCTGCGACAGCCTTGGGTGCCGTATCGGCGAGTGGGGCCCCTGCGACGGCCGCGGTCCCCATCGCCACCGTCGCCAGGCCCTCGTCTGCGGACACCATCGCCAGTATCATCATCATCATCGTCATCGCCCTCACCGCCGCCACCGGAGTGATTTTTTTTTCTATTATATTTTTTATTAATTTTTCTTTTATTTTATAATTTTTTTTCTTTCATTTTGTATATTTTTCTTTTTTATTTTTATATATATTTTGTAACAATATATATTCTTAAACTTATTTCATTGTACCATTTTATTCACCCGGTTTCCTCCTCCTTTCCTCGCATAATTTTAAGATTCAGCATTTCTGCTGACACCGCATGATTCTATTTCGTACTTCGCGCCGCTAAATGACGTCACCCCACACGGCCGCTCCAGAGGAGTCGAATTACACACGATCGCGCGATACGCTGCGACGCTGAATCGGAACGCTTCGAAAACTTGTTAGCTGTAGAATAAAATGCTATTGTGCCACCAAGTAGCGCTGTCTCTTTCCCTCCTCCGAATTGAGCTTTTTAAAGTAATGCTCTCTCTCTTTCCCTCCTCTGAATACATGGTTTGCAAAAAGCCGATCTTTCCCGACTTCATCCGATAAAAATAAATTATTATTTCTCTGTGTTGGGGGATAATTCCATCACATATTGGTTTAGAAAAAAATTTCGGGGGTGGGCCAAGGTCATTCCCTCCCTCTGAAAAAGTTCTCAGGGGTGGGCCAAGGTCTGAAAGAGATTGTTCGGGGGTCATTCCCCCTCTGAAAAATTTCCGATGGTGGGTCCGGTCTGGAGAGGTCTCCGCGGCGGCTCGGCCCGGACTGATCCCCTCCATCATCACGGCTTCCCCCACTCCGCGGCTCGTGCGCGCGCAACCTGTCTTCCTCTCCCCGCAGGCCCCGCGCCCATGTTTCCCTCTGCCCCGCTCCCCCGCGCGCCCTCACTCCCTCCCCCGCCCTCGCGCTCCCCTCAGAGGACCTGGGATGGAACCCGCTTAGCCTTACTACTGTTGATAATGAATAAATCCGTTTAAAAACTGCGAAGAAAAATTTACGTACGGAAATTTGGAGAATTATCGCCGGAAATAAGCCACAGCCTGCGTTAGGCTTAAAAAATAATAGTCGCCAATAATGTAACTAAAACTCACCCTTTCGGAAATTCACCTGCAGCTTAAAAACCTGTGTCACTAGGTCACTGAACCGATCCTGGTCATCGACAGACGCGCCGAGTGCACAGCTGATCTCAGGTACACGACAACATCCAAAGTTAAGGGTCGCAATGTCAGGTGCGTCCAGGTCAACGTACCGACTATTCACTTCACTGCACGGCTACTAACACTGATCACTTTATTTACTTTTCATGGAACGTGTTGTTCCTACGTTTTAAAAATTGGTGGAAACGAATTTTTACTTGGCGTTCGGAGCCGTGGGTATTCTCGCACAAATTCTCACGCTGCAGCACTTGCGTCCCCGTTGTTCGGGAGGTACACCCAGAACATCGCGTAATACTCTTGAGCAGAGAACATTTCTGCGACGTGATTGCTTGCTGACTGACAAGATTTTTTCCAAGCGATTTCTTCTACCCCCAAAAAGTTTCTCTCGTTCCATTATGAGTTGATCCCCACCAGGCCAAGAGACTTCAGGTAAAAAGAAGCCAGCACATTTTCGAAGCACACGTGCTTCGCAGAAGTGCAACGAACGGACTATCGTGCATTTTTCAAAGGTCCGCGTTCCGTCCTTTTACTGCCAATGTACCACCCATTGCTTCGAGGTAGGCAACAGACACCACGTGTATCGGTTCGAAAGGGTCCGAAGAGAAGAGAAACAGAAAGTCCTCGAGTTGCTATAAAGAAAAAAATTCTGTTTCCTGTTTCCGATACCCAGAGTTCACGTCTGCTACGAGGCGGAACCAACTAAGCCATAAATTACCCAAAACTGTAGGAAACCGTAGTCTACCGTCGACTAGCGAGACAATACGGTCATAAACCGCGACCCTAGCGAAATGCTCTGGCCGATCAGCCTGATTAATTTTTGGGAACTAGCAATTAAAGAGTATTATTCGACATGCATACGGCTCGCGAAGAGACACAGGAAGAAGGAGAGCATGTAGTTCATGACTGTAATTTAATGACATTATTCCTTGCATTTAGTTGAATATCGTAATTAAACAACAATATAAGGTCGGAAAATTTTCGTACCAAGTTTTTCCATATCCGGAAACCATATATATCAAGCGGATGTATCATTCCTGTAGTTTTTTTCGGTATTGTGTATATTTCCACATGTTGATTAGCTGGTAGACCGTTTCGTAATGTAGATGGACAGTGACCAGTCCACGAATCCAATAACAAAACACTTCGAGATCCCGCATGTGGTAGATATACGTTTGTTAACCATTCCATAACCAGTTCACCTGTTAACTTTCCAGATGTGGACGCCTGTATATATACATTCCACGATCGAAACAAAGATTGTTGTACACGTGGACCAAAATTACCATCCTTTTCCTGCAGAACAATAAATAACGGAGAGAGTAGTTTCCCAGAAGCTGATATTGTGGGGAATATGGTATAGCTATGTGTAGTAGCGGATATAGACTGTACGACTGCTGTAACAGTTTCGGTTCCTTGTTCAGCTAAAGTACGGCCCGAATGTAATTCTAGATTGAATCCGCTTTCATCAGCTTTGAATGTATTGTTTGTTCCGATATCTCGAATACGAGGTTTTACATTATTCACAAAAGTCGAAGCAATTTCATTTAATTGCGCGGTATTTGTACCGTATGATCTGGTAATAAATGTGTTCACTTTTCTTGAAACTATTTTATACGTTCTCTTATAATTCCAGATCCAATGTCGAGATGCTTTAAAATTTTCCAACCCTGTCTCTTCATTAGCTTGTAAGGCCCATCTTCGAAGGTCCAAATCAAGAATAATGGCATGAGTTTAACTCCCGTCAACAAACTTAATATACACATGTTCAGAAATTTGTAACAATTTTTCCCGTCGTGTCCCTCCTCTGCTCACCGTTTCTTCCCATCTAATGAAAACAAGGCAATTTTGCATAGATATAAAACAAATAAATACGAAGCAGCATAACATAACAGTACACCGTTTACCACTAT